>CM036755.1:62226651-62501651 GCA_020796225.1 Arion vulgaris | reverse complement strand
AATATGGGCTGACGGCATCAAAAACAGCCTGCTATATACTGATATATACTGTTATATACTGCTATATACTGCTATATACTGCTATATACTGATATATACTGACTATATATGCTATATACTATATACTGTATATACTGATATATACTGATATATACTAATATACTGATATATACTGATATATACTGATATATACTGATATATACTGATATATACTGATATATATCTGCTATATACTCATTATATACTGATATATACTGATATATACTGCTATATACTGATATATACTGTATATATGACATATAGATATATACTGATATATACTGCTATATACTGCATATATACTGCTATATACTATATATACTGATATATACTGACTATATACTGTATATACTGATATATACTGATATATACTGATATATACTGATATATACTGATATATACTGCTATATACTGATATATACTGATATATACTGATATATACTGATATATACTGATATACTTATATACTGTATATACTGATATATACTGATATATACTGATATATACTGCTATATACTGATATATACTGCTATATACTGATATATACTGATATATACTGCTATATATTTGCTATATACTGTATATACTGATATATACTGATATATACTGATATATACTGATATATACTGTATATACTGACTATATATGATATATACTGATATATACTGATATATACTGATATATACTGATATATACTGATATATACTGTATATACTATATATGATATATCTGTTATATACTGCTATATACTGCTATATACTATATATACTGTTATATACTAGCATATATTACTTACTTATATACTGTATATACTGATATATACTGCTATATACTGATATATACTGATATATACTGATATATACATGCTATGTAACTGATATATACTGATATATATACTGCTATATACTGATATTACTGATATATACTGATATATACTGCTTATATACTGATATATACTGATATATACTGCTATATACTGATATATACTGATATATACTGATATATACTGATATATACTGATATATACTGATATATACTGATATATACTGATATATACTGATATATACTGATATATACTGATATATACTGATATATACTGCTATATACTGCTATGTACTGATATATACTGATATATACTGCTATATACTGATATATACTGCTATATACTGCTATATACTGATATATACTGATATATACTGCTATATACTGATATATACTGATATATACTGATATATACTGATATATACTGATATATACTGCTATATACTGATATATACTGATATATACTGCTATATACTGATATAT
This sequence comes from Arion vulgaris, assembly GCA_020796225.1. Classification (NCBI taxonomy): domain Eukaryota; kingdom Metazoa; phylum Mollusca; class Gastropoda; order Stylommatophora; family Arionidae; genus Arion; species Arion vulgaris. Next base: position 62,500,307 of record CM036755.1, on the reverse strand, counting down.
ACTGATATATACTTCTATATACTGATATATACTGATATATACTGATATATACTGATATATACTGATATATACTGCTATATACTGCTATATACTGATATATACTGATATATACTGCTATATACTGCTATGTACTGATATATACTGATATATACTGCTATATACTGATATATACTGCTATATACTTCTATATACTGATATATACTGCTATATACTGATATATACTGATATATACTGCTATATACTGATATATACTGATATATACTGATATATACTGATATATACTGATATATACTGATATATACTGATATATACTGATATATACTGATATATACTGCTATATACTGATATATACTCTATATATCATATATACTGCTATGTACTGATATATACTGATATATACTGCTATATACTGATATATACTGCTATATACTGATATATACTGATATATACTGATATATACTGATATATACTGATATATACTGCTATATACTGCTATATACTGATATATACTGCTATATACTGATATATACTACAAAGAACATCAAATGAATTATGTATTCTTCTTCTGCGTTCTCACTAGATTGGGATTTCAGATTCTTTAATAAAGGCAACCGTCTGCCTCAGATTATCAGCCACGCCATACAGTTTGTCTTCTGCGTTCTCACTAGATTGGATTTCAGATTCTTTAATAAAGCAACCGTCTGCCTCAGATTATCAGCCACGCCATACAGTTTGTCTTCTGCGTTCTCACTAGATTGGATTTCAGATTCTCTAATAAAGGCAACCGTCTGCCTCAGATTATCAGCCACGCCATACAGATTGTCTTCTGCGTTCTCACTAGATTGGGATTTCAGATTCTTTAATAAAGGCAGCCGTCTGCCTCAGATTATCAGCCACGCCATACAGTTTGTCTTCTGCGTTCTCACTAGATTTGGATTTCAGATTCTTTAATAAAGGCAGCCGTCTGCCTCAGATTATCAGCCACGCCATACAGTTTGTCTTCTGCGTTCTCACTAGATTGGGATTTCAGATTCTTTAATAAAGGCAGCCGTCTGCCTCAGATTATCAGCCACGCCATACAGTTTGTCTTCTGCGTTCTCACTAGATTGGATTTCAGATTCTCTAATAAAGGCAACCGTCTGCCTCAGATTATCAGCCACGCCATACAGTTTGTCTTCTGCGTTCTCACTAGATTGGATTTCAGATTCTCTAATAAAGGCAACCGTCTGCCTCAGATTATCAGCCACGCCATACAGATTGTCTTCTGCGTTCTCACTAGATTGGGATTTCAGATTCTTTAATAAAGGCAGCCGTCTGCCTCAGATTATCAGCACGCCATACAGTTTGTCTTCTGCGTTCTCACTAGATTGGGATTTCAGATTCTTTAATAAAGGCAACCGTCTGCCTCAGATTATCAGCCACGCCATACAGTTTGTCTTCTGCGTTCTCACTAGATTGGGATTTCAGATTATTTAATAAAGGCAACCGTCTGCCTCAGATTATCAGCCACGCATACAGATTGTCTTCTGCGTTCTCACTAGATTGGGATTTCAGATTCTTTAATAAAGGCAGCCGTCTGCCTCAGATTATCAGCCACGCCATACAGTTTGTCTTCTGCGTTCTCACTAGATTTGGATTTCAGATTCTTTAATAAAGGCAGCCGTCTGCCTCAGATTATCAGCCACGCCATACAGTTTGTCTTCTGCGTTCTCACTGATTGGGATTTCGGATTCTTTAATAAAGGCAGCCGTCTGCCTCAGATTATCAGCCACGCCATACAGTTTGTCTTCTGCGTTCTCACTAGTTTGGGGATTTCAGATTCTTTAATAAAGGCAGCCGTCTGCCTCAGATTATAAGCCACGCCATACAGTTTGTCTTCTGCGTTCTCACTAGATTTGGATTTCAGATTCTTTAATAAAGGCAGCGTCTGCCTCAGATTATCAGCCACGCCATACAGTTTGTCTTCTGCGTTCTATCTAGATTTGGATTTCAGATTCTTTAATAAAGGCAGCCGTCTGCCCCAGATTATCAGCCACGCCATACAGTTTGTCTTCTGCGTTCTCACTAGATTGGGATTTCGGATTCTCTAATAAAGGCAGCCGTCTGCCTCAGATTATCAGCCACTCCATACAGTTTGTCTTGGACGCTAGTGTAAGTGGGCCACCTCTTTCTTCTCAAGTTTGCATACTGGGGGCAGTTCTGTAGGATATAATTCCTATGATTTCTGCTTCCCGTTAGTGCTGACCTCTTCCGCAGTAAGTTTTATCCACTCGTGATGGTAGGTCTGAATTCTTACTGCGTGGCTAAAATCCGTTATCCCATTCCTCATTGTTAGGTGTCGTTGCACCATGTTATGCGCCCTGGTGCATCCGTTTTTTGCAAGCATTTGTTTTGGGTTAGCATTCCCTAGTGGACACATGCATCTGATTTCAGCCAAACCTCCTTAGGCGCCTCTTACGACATCTGTGGCAGGTAACAGTGGTTCTATTCTTTACACCCAAATTTGGGCCCGAACCACTCAGGTGCCATCTCGATTGAGTTTAGCTGTAATATAACACTAGTTTAAGTAGGTCATGCCAGAGCCAACTAATAAACTTATCTAGCAAATGAATTATGTGAATAATTTTGTTTCTATTTAATGGTTTGGTTTGGTTTGTGATGTAGATTGTCGAGGAAAATTGATACCTCCAGTACAGTTTATAAAGTGGTTTATCGTTTTTTGAGAGTTAAGACCTGCATTTGTAATTTGTAATGTTACCTTAATTCATTGTACAATATTTTGCTGTTCTTCTGGTTTTGAATATAACAAATTAGTTGATTCGTTGATTATGTTGTGCATGGAGTTATTTTCTATGTGCTGAAGTTTTTATGTTAAGGTAGGTATTTTTGTATGTTACTTATTTAAGATAACTATTATTTCAATTCTAAATCCTCGAGAAGCCATTTTTCTGAAAGGGACTTAGCGCCTATTTAATAAAACTCACAACCTTCTGAGGGGGACTGCCTAGAGTAGTTGATAGTAGCTCGGCCTGCTAGCTGTGAGACGCCTCATAGCTCGAGTTCGAATCTACTGTCCGGCATTTGTTCGAGTCCCTGGTCTTCTCAGGACGATAACGTGAGTACTCTGAAGTCGGAGAAAATCTGCCTGTATGGCGAGGGAATACTAATTACGAGTACATTGAGCACACGGCTGCCAGTGTAAAGTAATTTACAATGTACGCGTTGCTGCCATTGTAAGAAATTGGAAAACGGATTTTCACGCAAAAATCAGTTTCAGAGATGAAACTTCGTCTGAGTTGAAAGCGGACGAAAGAAAAGAAAGAAAAAAGAAAAAAAAAAAAACCAACCTTCTGAATCTTATTTTTCTTCTTCAAACGCTTCATATCGACAACTTGTTAATCACTCTTTGTGATTTGTATGTGATCCGAGCCTAAAAGCAAATGTACGTTGTGTCAGTTATGAGCCTCAAGAGACCAGCACATTCGATTTCTGCGACGCTTTATTTACTAGTCTAGCTTCCTAGGCCCCTACTTCAGTTGAATCTTACGGCATGCCTTGAAGGTCGCAGTGTCACTATACTTTGCTCCCCTTGAGAGCACCGACAACACACGGGAGATCGAAAGAGTTAAATATGAAGATAATATGCATTCCGGTGCGGTATATTTTCTCAAAATGATGCACATCTTCCAAATGCCACCACTTAAATGTTTTTGTTTTTCTTAAAATAACCTTCCATTGTCATGTTGATTTTGCTGCTTATGCCCCCTACAGTACCGCCTGATGCGGCCGCATCTCTGTATCACAGCACGGCACGACCCTGGTAATAAGTGAAAGAAATCATAAATCTTCATCAACTAGATAAGAGACATTTCTTATCTATACTTATGACAGTCTTATAACGTGATGATAAATCTATACTCATCTATTATTATTTTCTCACGAAATCTGTCTATCTTCTGTGTATCTTCATTGGTTCGTGTTTGACGCTGAAGAAGATATTCTATCCGAAATCACACATTTCTTCTTTCAAATTCCGTATAATTGCTCATAACATTTATATGTTGCGGTGTGTAATTAGTCAAATTATAGTAGTAAACCAGCTACCACACCTGTGTCTTCACACGACACAGTCTCAACAGATTCATCTCACGGCAACAGAAACACAGCATTGGAAATTTCAGCAAAATCACTACTAATTCATTTGCGCCGCTATCACCATCATCAGCGACTATATGGATTGCATTACTAAACGCAGACACCACGTCACACTCTTTCAAAACCATCCTGGTTACATTTTGCAACCTCTCGGCCAGACCCGACAGTCATTGATTGAACTTAATGAGAGCGCCCCACTTATCGATCCCATTCAATCGATAAATACCTTTTCTGCCTCCGCCCTATTTATGTCCCTTACCCAGCGTCTCGTCTTCTACCAGCCTCGACCTTTAAATGGGCGGCTTGCCGGGCAGTGGCTAGCTGTACGACGTGCGAACAGGCTGCATAGCGATGTATGAGTGAGCAAAACGACGCCATGACGACAGGAGCCATCTCTGCTTGTGGCCCCTGCTGACCTCGACTCTTGATGTATAGAAGTAACGGTCGACTCGTGGACTGCAGTTAAGTGACTTGAACTGGAAACGTCCTTTTTGCGTGTTTTATTATTATTATTATTATTATTATTTGGCAGAGGCGTGAAGATAATGGGGGTTTGTGAGAAAGCTGACAGAAAGCACTGGGTCATGAAGTATTGTTGATCGGAATATATAAAACAAAAAAAATAAGAAGCTGAATAAAAAAAATGTCGTTATTGACTGTAGTACCGATCTTTAGGGCGGTGTAGGACAGGTGGGACGTGAGCCTGAGGAATTTATTGGCCGCATGGCAAATGCAGCCGCCGAGAAGAAGTTAGGATTTTCGTTTATGCCACAACAGAAAAAATTCTTGGCATTACCGTGAATTGAACATGGGTCCTTCCACACAGGAGCCGCGCTCTAATCCATTCGGTCAGAAGCTCTCGAGAGCCGAATGAGCAAGCGGATAGAAGAAGTACGCAATGATATATACAAGAATTGATTGATTGATTGATTGATTGATTGATTGATTGATTGATTGATTGATTAGACCATCATCATTGCACTTCGGTGAGTAACAATGTGTGCTACGATCTCTTTGTTATATAGGAAGATCTCAGCTGCAGTGCACGTACTCCTTAGCACTGGTGAGTGCCCCCGATGTAATTTTCTTCTTCTTCTTCTTTGCGTTCGTTCTTTACGACCAATTTGAATCACTCTTTGTGATATGTTTGATTTTTGCCAAGAACGTGTACACGTTGCACATTGGTTTGGTAGGCCCTATGTAATTTTGAAGTTGGTGAAGATATTTTGTAGGGATTTCATTTTAAATATTTTCTAATGTATTTTGACCGGGCAGCAACTTTCCAGCCTGCTCTTCTCGATTTTGAACTGCCAATGGTTCTTTTATTTGCTCAAATTGAACACGGTCCCTACTTGATATCGTCCGTCTCCGATAGAACTTGGAACTCGATCTCACCTACAATGAGATCAGGGATCTCTGGAAAATATCACTATGGCTCCACGAGGGAGAGAACCTGTTACGTTTGGCACGAGAGGCAGACCTAGCCTCTACGCTATATTATAATGTGAGAGGTAGGGAGGATTACCTGGCTAAGAACAGAACAAGTTGTGATAATAGAGTTCAGAGTTTCATTGAAAGACCAGACGAATCAGAATACAATTCTGCGATGATATACAGTTGTAATCTCACTTTAGCGATAACACTTGGCGGCAGTAGTAGTAGTAGAGTAGTATTAGTAGTAGTAGTAATGTGAGGTGTAGCAGTAGTAGTAGTAGTAGTAGTAGTTAGTTAGTTAGTCTTTCCTCTTGGGCCTGTGGCGGCGCATAGGGCAGAGGTCATAGCTCCCCATGTCTCGCGGTTCGTTGCTATTTGTTTTAAGTCTTTAATGTTTACTAGGCCCATCGTTGAGCCTTCTCTGGTGATGGTTCTACGCAGAGTCTCTCTTGGTCTTCCTCGTTTTCTTTTTCCCTCTGGTGTCCATATGAGGGATTGGTAGGGGAGTCTTCTCTCATCCATTCTAAGTGTGTGGCCGATGTAGTTCCAGCGGCGCTTTCTTATAAAATTTGATACATTTTCTGTAGTAGTAGTAGTAATATGAGGTGTAGCAGTACTAGTAGTAGCGTAGTAGTAGAGTAGTAGTAGTAATATGAGGTGTAGCAGTAGTAGTAGTAGTAGTAATAATATGAAGTGTAGAAGTAGTAGCAGTAGTAGTAGTAGAGTAGTATTAGTAGTAGTAGTAATATGAGGTGTAGCAGTAGTAGAAGTAGTAGTAGTAGTAGGAGTTGTAGCAGTAGTAATTGTAGCAGTAACAGTAGCAGTAGTAGTAGTAGCAGTAGTAGTAGCAGTAGTAGTGCGTAGCAGCAAGTAGTAGTAGTAGCTGCAGTAGTCGAAATAGCATTATAAGTAGTTTCTGTTGTAGTTGCAGTAGTATTAATAGTAGTAGTGCAGTAGTTGATGTAGTAGTAGTAAAATAGTAATATTAGTAGAGGTATTTGTGACAGTAGTAGTAGTAGTTGCCGTAGTAGTAACAAGAGTTGTAACAGTAGTAGTAATAGTAGTAGTAGATGAAGTAGGTAGTATAAGTAGTAGTGGTGGTAGTGGGGTGGTGGTAGTAGTAGTAGTGGTGAGTGGTGGTGTGGTGGTGGTGGAGGTGGGGGTAGTGGTGGTGGTGGTGGTAGTAGTAGTAATAGTAGTAGTGGTGGTAGTGGCGGTGGTGGTAGTAGTAGTAGTAGTGGTAGTGGTGGTGTGGTGGTGGTGGAGGTGGGGTAGTGGTGGTGTGGTGGTAGTAGTAGTAGTAGTAGTAGTAGTAGTAGTAGTAGTGGTAGTGGGGTGGAGGTGGGGTAGTGGTGGTGGTGGTGGCGGTGGTGGTGGTAGTAGTAGTGGTAGTGGTGGTGGAGGTGTTGGTGGGGGTAGTGGCGGTGGTGGTAGTAGTAGTAGTAGTAGTAGATGAAGGAGTAGTAATACAATTAGCACTAGTAGTGGTATAACGATGGAGGTGAAGTAGTAGTAATGGTAGTAGTAGTAATGGTAGTAGTAGTAGTAGTAGCAGTAGTACAAAGGGCACTTATGAAACAACTAGAGTATCTGGATTTACAGCCAGAAACCGGCAAAAGCGGTGAATAACTGTTGAGGTCCTATGCTTCGCAAGGAGCTGAGACAAATAACTAAAAAAAACGTAAAGATATACGGTTCAAATACGCTGTACACCTTCAGGTCTCAAATGGGGAGGTGTTAAATGAAGACAAGACACGGTGGAAACTTGTTGTCAATGTAGGAAAGAGACAGTCGTCATTTTTCGGACATCTGATGAGAAAGGATGTGTGCTTTCGCCTATGCTTTTCAATATATACATAGACAGGACAACTCAAGAAACCAAAACAGATTTTTTTTTTCCGATCCAGAAGCACTTGAGCCTTCTGCTCTTCGGCTCGGTGTCATGGACAGCGTAACCCTTCGGTTCGGTGCCACGAAAACGGTAAATCTGGAGAACCTGTGGTTTGTCTGCCAGCCCGCGGAATTGAACCCACACTCAAAGAGGGCTTATCACCCGTCGTTCAACGCGCTACGAACACGCTGGGCAGGCGGACAACCAAGACAGATAACAACCTAGATAACAGCTACAGTTTAATCAACGAACTACTCTTTGCAGACAACTGATAAATTGCATATTTATTCCAACTCTCTGCTATCAGTGCCAAACATAGCCCTTGACTAAGACACTAGAAAGAAAGATTACAACATGTGAAATGAGATGTCTAGAAAAGCTGTCAACGTTACAAGGAGAGAGTGAGAACGAGAATATCAGAAGCATCGTTGGTACTATACCATGCTTACAGTACATCGAGAAGCAAAGAATCAAGTGGTTCGGTCATCTAATGAGAATGGAACCACATTTACTACCATCACGTGCCTACAATAATCGACGCTCAGGGCGCAGAGCACGAGGCAGGCCAAGAACACGATGGCTAGATAACATCTCAGTGGCAACGTCAAGCGCAACACACCTGGCAGAAGATAGAAAACGAAATCTCCCCACGACGCTTCCCGGCAAATGTGGTTAAGATTAGAGAAGAGGAGGTAGTTTTTTTTTTGGCCTGATCCAGAAGCTGGGCTTTAGGGTCTTCGACTCGGTGCCATGGATATCGTAACCCTTCGGTTTGGTGCCCCGAACACCGTAAATCTGGAGAACCTGTGGCTTTTCTGCCAGCCAACGGAATGGAACCCGCACTCACAGGAAGCTTGTCACCCGTCGTCCAACGCGCTGCGAGCACGCTGGGCAGGCGGGCAGAAGGGGAGATTAAGAACACATTGTGACAACCATTAAAATCGAATGGTGATGAGACAGAGGAAGACAGAGAGAGAGGAAATATTAAACAGTCTGACTACATGGCACAAAAGAGCGTCAACTTTTGAAATGATTGCAAATACCAGGACAGAGATTTATGGAGATCCATGATCGCCTACAACACCCGGCACGGCACTTGATGATTATTGACCATCAGATATTTACATAAAAATGATTCACCACAATCACATAATTGAAATTTGAAGACATCAGGATAAAGCAAAGGCCGCACGCAAAAGATGTACCTCAGAGATAACAGAGGCTACGAAAGACACTATCTACGAAGCGCATACAAGGGCCCGTTTTAGAAATATGTTCTTGACCTGACGTTGGAAAGCAAAACAGGATTTGAGAAAAGAAAAAGAAAGAAGAGGAAAAAAGTGAATACAACATTTCTACTGAACTTCGTCAATATGATGCTGGGGTCACACAAGGGTAGCAAAGAATATTACCACTGCCACCTACAAAGCATGTCGTAAGAGGCGACTGATTTAGGACCTAGGAAGCTACCTAGTAGATAAAAAGCATCGCATAAATCGGATGTGCTGGCTTTCTTGTAGGTGCATAACTGGCGCAATGTACAATCGCTCTTAGGCTCAGATCACATACAAATCACAAAGTGTGATTAACAAATGCTCGATATGGAGCGTTTGAAGAAGAAGAAGTACTGAGCTTCATCAAGAAACAATAAATTGAATGATTCTACCACATAAGCAGATTGCCAACAGACAGTGTACCTCAAAGAGCAATGTTGCTCCAATACAATGGATACAAAGAGCAATGTTGCTCCGATACAATGGATACAAAGAGCAATGTTGCTCCAATACAATGGATACAAAGAGCAATGTTGCTCCAATACAATGGATACAAAGAGCAATGTTGCTCCAATACAATGGATACAAAGAGCAATGTTGCTCCAATACAATGGATACAAAGAGCAATGTTGCTCCGATACAATGGATACAAAGAGCAATGTTGCTCAGATACAATGGATACAAAGAGCAATGTTGCTCCGATACAATGGATACAAAGAGCAATGTTACTCTGATACAATGGATACAAAGAGCAATGTTGCTCGATACAATGGATACAAAGAGCAATGTTGCTCGATACAATGGATACAAAGAGCAATGTTGTCCGATACAATGGATACAAAGAGCAATGTTGCTCGATACAATGGATACAAAGAGCAATGTTACTCGACACAATGGATACAAAGAGCAATGTTGCTCCGATACAATGGATCAAAGCAAAAGGCTAGCCACGCAAAGGTATTTGATACCACTCAAAGATAACAGGGCGACGACAAACACTATTTAAGAAGAGCACACAAGGGCTTATTCTAGAAATCTCTTCCTCTTCTTCAAACGCCTCATATCGACCACCTGTTAACCACTCTTTGTGATGTGTATGTGATCTGAGCCTAAGAGCGATTGTACGTTGTGCCAGTTATGCGGATAAAAGTAGGTCAGCACATCCGAATTTTCGATGCTTTTTATTTACTAGGTAGATACCTATATACTACATCAGTCGCCTCTTACGACATGCTTGTAGGATGCAGTGGTACTATTCTTTTCTTCCCCTGCTGGCCCCAGCACAACACGTGTGGAAATCTCTCCTTATCCTGAAGATATGAGGCAAAACAGAACTGGAGAAAAGACAGAAAGATTCACTAACATGTCAGCCCTACAGGTTTGCTTTGTTTCTGAACGAGATATCATAGCGTGCGATACGAGACTACATTGTCTGTGTGTCAATACGTGTAACTCAACATCACGACATAATAAGGACAGATTGAAGACACGTTATTTGAGAACAGCAATGATTGGAAGGATTTGTTCTACGAGTGACATGAGTAGAGAACAGGACAGATGACTGTCAAATGGAGAAGAGAATATGAGATTTGAAACCTTCTGTCAGAATAACTGGGAAAATGATGAACACAAAATGTGACATTATCTCTGGGGTAAGTTGTGAAACTTGTCTCTCTTAACACGGTGATAGTTCGTTCACGACAAACATATGAGTGATAAAAATGGATGACTGATACAGAAAAGATGATTGATACAGACAGGAATATAGATTTCTCTTTCCAGTAATTATCTGTGGATTCAGTCTGTTCTGTGGACGTGTATAACAGAGATTCATTTTTGAAACAAAAAATTATTTGTCATTTTGTTTCAAATATTTTACTGGAAATATCAACAATTGATCAAGGTTTCTTCCTCGATTTAAAATAAAATCTACTTTTTTATCAAGCGACCGTCTGCCCAGCGTGTTCATAGCGCGTTGGACTGCGGGTGACTAGCCCTCTTTGAGTGCGGGTTCATTTCCGCGGGCTGGAAGAAAAGCCACAGGTTCCCCAGATTCACGGTGTCGTGGCACCGAACCGAAGGATTACGATGTACATGGCACCGAGCCGTAGAGCTGAAAGCTCAAGTGCTTCTGGATCGGAAAAAAAAAAAATCTTATCAAGTAATGTTGATTGATTGATTGATTGATAGGACCATCATCATTGCACTTCGGTGAGTAGTCATGTGTGCTCCGATCTCTTTCTTGCACAGGAAGATCTCAACTGCAGTGCACGAACTCTGTAGCACCGGCGAGGGTCCACGATGTAAATTTGAAGATGGTGAAGCTGGTTTCTGTGGCGTGTAGCTGTGGTAGCTTCTCGCTGCTAAAATAGTTGGCTCGATTTCCCCGGGAAACGATCTGATTGTACTGTCAGCAATTTCTGATCTCAATGCAGATGAGATCCAGTTCCTAGTCCTACTAAGAGAAGAACGATAAAACGTAGGTCCCGTGTTCAAGTCGAACACGTGACAGAAACCTTTGCAGTTAAAAATAGACTGACAAGATGATAACTGGACTAAATTAATTTTTTTAAAGAAAATTTACACAAATTTGTATCTACCTTAAAAAGTACTCTTTGTTTCCTCGTGGGTGCTACGGAGTCAGTGAGCTGCAGGTAAATCTTGTTTTTAAGAAAGATATCGAAGCTAACATACTTATGTAAGTAAAGTAAAGGAACCCTTTCATACCTCGTGGTATATAGGTCAATACAGTGTTAGGCCTGTATTTTCATTGACCGTCGGCACACAATGGGTGATGTGGTCAGCATCACGCCGGCCGCCTTACTTCCCAGAGCATGTCTGGTACCCATTTGAGGCTGGGTCAACCTGAGAGCCGTCGTGGTCGGGAAAAATTCCACGCACATTGCGGGAGCTGAACCCAGACCACCAGCCTTGCCAAGCGAGTTCACTAACAACTGCGCTACAGCGGCTCTCAACATACTTATGTACGGAAGTACAATCATGATGGTCTTCTTCTTCTTTTTCTTCTTCTACAACAGGGAGGTGCGCTAGAGGTCTTCACCGATCCTCCACAACGTGTCTTGCAGGTTTGTTTCGTTGGTCAATAATCCATTCTCACACTGATCAGGCCGTGGCTGTTTTGCAGGATGTACTCTGGAAACTGTTTTGGTCTCCCACATGTGTATGCTACCGAGTCCCAAAGACCCATTCTATGGAGGTTTTGATGGTCTATAAATCACTCAGTAAATCAAGGAAAGAAAGTACTATGGAATTTAATATCGGTTTTGAAATATTCTCGATTCAATATTACAGATCTAGCAGCTATGCTCACTTGTTAATTATACCGCTGTGGTGCCGGATCTCGCAAGGGAAGCAAAGAATAGTACCGCTGTAACCTACAAGGCATGTCATAAGAGGTGACAGATGTATAATAGCCGTCCATCGCAAGCGATGATGACAACAATCTCAGACGTGTGCTGTTGCACCTCTCTGGTGTGTGCTGAGGTGACTGTAGAGTCCAATCCTAGAACAAAATCCCCGAGGGCATACATGATCAAGGTTAGACATGTGCGTGTTGTGTGCTCTGTCTTTTCGCGCTGCTCGTTTTCTGTGACTCAACAATACGATGATTCTCAGCTATTCGGGTTCCTCTTTGTTGTTACAGCGCCACATTTGGCGATCTTGTGCAAGGGATTCCCAGCACGTATTGTCTATATCGAAGCATTTCAGAGACACTTTAAGAGTGTCTTTAAAGCGTTTTCTGTCCACCAGCTAAACGTCTGCCCCTTCAAGTTCGCCATACATCAACTGTTTTGGGATGCGTTTATCAGGCATTCGAGCAACGTGACCGACCCATCTCATTTGGGCCTTCTGCAACAGGGTGTTGACGCTTGGAATTTTTGCTCTTGTGAGGACTTCGCTGTCTGGAATTTTGTCCTGCCAGTTTATTTTTAGTATTCTGCGTAGACAGCTTGTGTGGAAATGGTTTAATTTTCTTGCGTGTCTGCTATACACTGTCCATATCTCACTTGCGTACAGCAGCGTGGTTAGCACTATGGCCTGGTAAACTTTCAGCTTTGTGACTATGCTTATCCCTTCCGTTCCCACACAGTGACACGTAACCTTCCGAACGCAGCAATGGCTTTGGATATCCTATTGTTGACCTCAGAATCGGCAGTGTGATAGCACCAACGCTATTCTAATATACATAAATGACATCACCAAATGCTGCCCCCCAGAAGGTCTCAAACAGCCTACATGCAGACGACTTCGCAATCTGGACAGCTGCAGAACACACTCAAAAACATCATATTTACTACAAAAACAGTGGAAAAAGTGGAGAACTGGACAAAAAGCTGGGGCCTCAAAATTAACCACACAAAAACCACAGCAACTGTTTTTTCCCTCTCCCACACAAGGAAAAAGTATCCATCAATTTAGAAAACGAAACAATACCCCAAACAGATACACCACCTTCCTTGGAATCACCCGAGACAGCAGACTTACCTGGAAGCCAAACATAGACAAAATTCAAACAAAAGCCATACAAGGACTTGCTGTGATGAAGAAACTAGCTGGCACGTTCTGGGGCGCAAATTCAAAAATATTAAAGCAGGTCTACACTGGAGCAGTCAGACCCATCATGGAATATGGCTCCAGCTCTTGGACAACAGCAGCCAAAACAAACACACACAAACTAGACAAGGTACAAAACATGGGCCTAAGAATAACTCTGGGAGCAATGAAAAGCAGTCCTATCGTAGAAATGGAAAAACCGCAGACATAGAGCCTCTAGAACTCCGCAGAAAATTTAAAACACTCACCCAGTTTGAAAAACTAAAACGGCTAAAAGAACACCCTCTACACAAAATTCCAAGAGAAAACAAAAAACAGACTTGCAAGGAAAAGTCCCAACCATCTGGCCAGAGAATTTCATATGCAACATACAGACATCCTAGAAACTGACCCAGAAATGTGGGAACCCATAATACCAGAGCCATGGACATGTTACCAAAACACGGCCCAAATACACCTAGAAGTCTCAGGAATAATCTCCAAAAAATACAAACAGAGACAGAGCAAAGAGCCATTTCACTCCAAATGCTACGAGAGCAATATCCCACCAGCACATGGACACATGTGTTCACAGATAGCTCAGCTACAGATGCTACCAGAAAGGGAGGCAGCGGAATCTACATCACTCACCCTCAAGGAAACACAGAAACACACTCTCTGGCAGCAGGAGAAACATGCACCAACTTTAGAGCAGAGGCAACAGCCCTTCTTGCAGCCATACAGATTCTCAACGACCAGCAAGTGTCAGCAAAAAATATTGCAGTCTTTAGCGATTCAAGATCCGTTCTCCAGGCTATCTCAAGTCCCAGACAAGACAAGCTCATTCAGGACATACGGCAAAATATCAGCTTGTTGTCAAAAATCCGAACTGGTCTTACAGTGGATACCAGCTCACTGTGGCATACCAGGAAACGAAAAGGCTGGACAAACTCGCAAAGGCTGGGGGAGCCTAACACAACACCACCCAACACAAAGTTTTACAGAAGCAAAGACTCTCCTGAAACAATCCAGGAAAATGATCTGGGAAAAACAAATGGAGGATACAGGCCAGAGCACGACAGTATAAATACACTAAACAGAAAAGCACAGACCACAATCTTCAGACTTAGAACGGGACACTGCAGTCTCAGAGCACACCTCCACAAAATGGGTCTCAGGGACTCGGCGGCCTGCACCTGTGGAGCACCAAAGCAGTCCCCAGAGTACATCCTGCAAGACTGCCCTAGTCTGAGTAGTGAGAGATTGGAGATCTGGCCAACAGAAACAACACTACAAGACAAACTATGGGGAACCGGTGAAGACCTCAAGCGCACCGCCCTGTTTATGACACATACCGGAGTAGTCGCATAGCAAAAGTTGAACGCAGAAGAAGAAGAAGACCTCAGAATCTATGTTTGCCGATCTGGATAGGAGGCTGCCAAGATAAGCAAAGTTGTCCGTTGACTGGAGACGCTGTTGTTTAATGTTGATGACTGGATCGTATTACTGTTCTCTAGGGGCGGGCTGGAACATGACAGATGTAGTACGTAGGGAAGCTACTGTGGTAAATAAAAAGCATTGCAGAAATCGGATGTGCTGGCCTACTTGTAGTCGCACAACTGTCACAACGTATAATCGCTCTTAGGCTTAGATCACTAACAAATCACACAAAGTGGTTAACCAGTGGTCGATATGGAACGTTCGAAAAGGAAGAAGCCTTTCTCCCCTCCCCGATCCAGAAGCAATTGAGCTATCAGCTCTTCGGTTCGGTGCCATTGACATCGTAACCCTTCGGCTCGGTGCCACGAGTACCGTAAATCTGGAGAGCCTGTGGTTTTTGCCAGCTCGCGGAATTGAACCGCACTCGCAGGGGGCTAAGAAGACTTGTTAATTAAAAAGTTGGTTTTAATAGGAGATCATCCTTTTCGTCATCGTTCACGCGGCAGTGAGTATGAAAATGGGTCAAGTCGGTTTTCGGAAAAGTGTTCTAGGTCGATCAGAATTCGCAAGGCAGAGAAATAAAAAAGAAAGGGCATGATGATGGTGATAACAATGGTTGTCGCAGTGATGATGAGGTTGTTAGTGGTAATAATGTTGATGGTGATTATTATGATAATGATACCGGTAGTTAGCTCGAGCACAACCCAAGAATACCTGGTTCAAATTCAGCGGTGAGCAGTTTGAAAGTAAATTTGTTTCTGTGGATTTTTACGAACTGTAAAAATAGAGCACACCGTTGAGAAAGCAATGACAAACTGCTGAGCGTATAGGTGGTGACTAGAAAAAAACGACTCATCTATTGTGGGTGATGGCGAAGTTGTGCAAAGTATATGCCACAATTTTCATTCACTTCATACAATGCATAGCTAACTCTATTTGGAGAAGCAAAGTTGTACAGGTCAACATTGCCGGAACGCAGGTTTGACCGTGGCCACTGGCAACATAATGTCGACTAGCTCAGATGGGAAAATTAAAATTCCTCTTTAATGGGGCTGGTTTTTAAAGTGTTTGATAGAACACTGTAAAATGTTCTGCAATTTGACACAATTCTATTAGTCCGTGGTAATTTCTTGATGAAAAATGTTAATAATACTGATATTCTTTTGTTTTAAACTTAACTTGCAACATAAAATAACCTTGTTTTAGCATGTTGTGTTGAGTTTTAACATTAATTTCTCTTTCTCTAACAAAACTGGAATGCGATGACACGCGGTCTGATTTCAGATAATTTTTGTTTACCTGAGCTCGCCGACCTTATGTTATCGGAGGCCATGGTTTGACATGTGTGAGATATTTATAAGAAGAAAATCTGTACGTGCGTGCACTGATCTCAATAGTTGTCACAGCTTAAATGACTTTTGCTTCTAATAGAAGTTAACGTGACCCTTCCTTACATTTATTCATCGTTCTTCTGTCAGTCATCAAATCACATCAACAGTTTCAATGAACTCTATAATTCGTTTCTGTCATCAATCGAACGAATCAGTGTTTTTAAGCTGCGCGGTCTGGAAAAACCATACATTTGTTATGTCTTCCCTATAGAGCAGTGTTTCCCAACATTTGTGTGTGCCATGTCCCACCTAAGCCTTTCTAAAATGTGTATGCCCCCTATTAAACATATATAGATGGAGACTGTAGTAAAACTATGTTGAATGGCGAAACACGTACTTACAAAGGACTGCAGTTTTATAAAATACACACACAATGGCAATGCATAGCAACGTTTTGACCAATAGGCCTTTATCAAGCAAAAGATACAACAAAAGTGACGAATGTCACAGAACACAACATATAGACTTTGACATTAAATATGTAACGAAATAAATACAGAAAAAATAGAAGTGGGAAAAGAAGACAATCAATAAAATATCAAGTAAATATATGACTCATATACATTTAACATATACACATTTAAAATATAGAACATGAGAAGAGAAAGTACTAAGAAGCATAGGAATGTAGAGCGTTGAGTCCATGAGGTCGTAAGGTACCAAATACAGAAATAAAGCGATTCTAAAGAGGAAATCGACTACGATCATCAAAGGAACGTGATCGGATGGCAGTGACCTGAACGTCGCTTGCACCCAAATGGTCAGTTCCGTTGAAATGAGTGGCTACAAGGGTCACAGAGCATCGGCGTATATCGCGTAAGTGTTGGCCGAAACGGTCACTGAGCATTTTGCCTGTTTCGCCGATATATGCCTTAGCACGCCGTATGCAAGTGATGGCGTAGATTATACGAGTATTTAGGGACTCGCATGTGAATCCATCTTCAATAACGAACGTGGCCAAAGGAAAAGATACAGTACGAGTCTGTATCACATAAGCACACGTATTGCAACGTCAGCGGCCACACTGGACAGTGTCAAAATGACTCTGGATACACATTCGCCTTAAGTCTAATATCCAGAGTTGTAAGTTTACAGTTGGCTCTGGAGAAAATACAAGGTGTTCAAGATAAAAGTAGCTTGTCAAGGGAACAATTTTGCATATATGTATGAATATGAGATGATTCAATTATGACGTAGTATAGGTCAAGTAAGCGTGTCTTTTTGTGATGGTGTTTAATTTTGGTGCGGGAAGGGCGATGAATAAATGTGACGTAACGACGAGCTAGTCAGAACCGGTTTAAATAGTAAATAGACAAAATGCAATGCGTAACTGACAACTTTTGATTTATCAATCGGGCTACTTTTATCTTGAACACTGTATAAGCAACCAATACATGCAATGCAATGGACACAGTAGGGAATGAGAGACCTAGTGGCATGTGAAGTAGGACTTTTGAAGCACAGCTCACAGTTGGCAAAAGTAATATGTCTATGTTTGAGGTAGAAATAAAGACAGAAGATCGAATTTAGAGAAACAATTGTGTCTCTGTCTTACGTCTCATTGGGCGCGACGAGGCCTGATAGTGATGATGATGTTTGTTTTTCTTTTGATTTCTTTCATGCAATTTCCCACCCAAGTGGTTGCCGGGACCCAACTTGGGATGTAAAGAATAGAACCACTGTTACCTGCCACGCATGTCGTAAGAGGTGACTAAGGAGGTTGGGCGTGGGACTAGCTACCCCACCGTAAAAACATTAGATGGCTACAAACGAGAGCGAAACGAGTAAACGCTGCTGAAACCGGACAAATCGCCGAAGGATAAGCACCAGAGTTCCAAATGGTGCTGAAGATGTGACGTAAAACACACCAATGCTAAGCTGCGTGAATCAGATTTCCACATGAATAGAATTTATGGGAAAATCTGGTACATCGGTCTGAGCGGTAATCGCAGAGAGAGAGATTCCATTTCCATCTTTAATTCCCAGTTCTTATTTTGAAATTCAAACATGTTACCTTCTTCTTCTTTTTCTTTCTTTTCTCGAATCCTGTTTTGTCTCACAGCGTCAGGTAGAAGAGATTTCTAAAACCGGTCTTTGTGTGCCTTTGTAGATAGTGTCTTTCGTCGCCTCTGTTATCTCTGAGGTCCATCTTTTGAGTGACCTGCCTTTTACTTTGTATCTATTGTATCGGAGCAGCATTGCTCTTTGAGGTACACTGTCTGTTGGTAATCTGTTTACTTGACCGAACCATTTAATTTGTTGTTTCTTGATGAAGTCTAGTACTGATATTGTACTCACTTTTTTCTGATGTCTTCATTTCTCAACCGGTCTCTTCTTGTTACCCCAGCATTCTGCGTAAACACTTCATCTCTGTCGTGACTAGTTTTCTTCTATCGTTTGATGCAGTGGCGGCTCGTTATTATTTTTGTTGGTGGGGCCAGACAAAAATAGTCAGAAAAATCAAGGTTTAGGTTAGATTATATTTTTGTACTTACTATTATTTATATATTCCGGGAAGTTAATCGCCCTTTCTTCAGTGACCAATGACGTTTGACTGACAGTTGGTACCTACATCTTTAGGCAATGTCTTAGACTGACAGTTAAAAGGAATTAGTAGAAAACGACAAGTTGTTATTGTTAAACGTTTAAAATATTTATTGTACACAATTATTTATTACAAGTTACACATCTGACCAACGTTTAGAAAACTTGACAAGTTTTTTGGTAGGCCCTTTGGTACCCATATTCTAGTAAAGGTATATGAACACATTATATGAACAAAATATTTATAAAATAGTTAATACGTTACACGTTTTTGTAGGTCCGGCCACTGGCCTTAATGATGAGCCGCCACTGGTTTGAAGTCAGTTTCTAGGTTTGGCACTGCTAGCATAATGCGGAGAGAAATATTGTGTTGAACATTGCTTTTTTGTGTTCATGGTGACATGTTTGCATTTTAAAATTGGTCCTATTTCTCCTATCATTTGATTCACTTTCTTCTTCTTCTTGTCCTGAAGCTGTAAAACAAAACATGCTTAGAAAAAGAAGATATATTAGAAGTGCTGAAACGTACTGTGCAAATATTTGAGTACTCTCATTAGAACAACGTCGAGACTGTATCATTCTACAGCGTATGCTAATTAAGTTACTCAAATAATTATAAGTGTAAGCCTACCAATACTCTGAAGAAATGTATCATGTCTTGTAATTAAAATTCTCATTGAACTACACTGCGACATACTGTGCCATCTTTACCGTTAAAGTCTTAAGAAATACTTGTCTGCTCTTATGGAAGACTCCCCTGGAGTTGTCTGATGCCCTTCCTGCCTGGTGTGTATTCAAGACTTTCTTAATGGTATCTCCACATGAAGGTATGGTTTCACTATCAATTCTTTTCTATTCTTTCTTTTTAATCTTTCTGCCTTTCAGCGTCTTTTGGTTTCCTCCCTACTGTTTTCGTTATCGAATTTTGTTGTAACTTACAAAACATATAGGTCTTGAAGTCTATTGTTTGTTTTTTTCCAAACAAGACCAAGTTGGTCACAGTTTTTTCGGTTTTTATAATCGTTATCGCAAGGATATTTAACTTTATCGATATAAGGGAAACTCAGTAAAACTGTGTAGTAATGGTGAAACACGTAAAAACAAATTACTGTAGTTTTACAAAATACAAAAAAACAGTATACAGCAACTTTTCGACCAAAAGACCTTTATCAATCAAAGAATACAGTAGAAGTGAAGAAATTCACTTTGATTTTCATTTGAGGGATGATGAATTTATTGTCCGATTCTAGATTTTCTGTACTGTGTAAGAAGTGAATTTTGATTTTCTACAGTTTTCCAAATTTTTTCCCCTTTAATTTTTACGATCAGTAAAAAATTGACCTGTTAGAAAGCATTGCCAGACTACTGAACGTATAAGTGGTGACTTGAAAATCAACAACTCGTTTACTGTGGTTGCTGACGAAGTACTGTAACGGATATCACCGGTGTGGGGCCTGGGCCGTAAGGGAAGCAAGGAATAGTACCACTGCGACCTACACTGACGTGTCGTAAGAGGCGATTGATGCAGGACCTAGGGAAGCTACCCTAGTAAATAAAAAGCAGCGCAGAAATCGGATATGCTGGCCTACTTGTAAGACATAACAGGACAGCGTACAATCGCTCTTAGGCTTAGATCACATAGAAATCACAAAAAGTGTTTAATAAGTCTTCGATATGGAGCGTTTGAAGAAGAAGAAGTCAAGGATATGTTACGATTTTTATTTTCCCCAATCTCATTCATCCTTACCGCACCCACCGTTACCATTTCATCTTTATTTCTCCCTTCCCCAACCACATCACAGAACTACCCACCCTTCACCATCTCATAGAGTTTAGAATTGGCTGTGCCCTCACAAACAATCACCTGTCCACCCGTCCACCCCCTCCCTACCATTTTTACCCAACACACGTAACCTTCAGTCACACAATCCCTAACTACTCACCAACACCAGCATTCGCTTCTCATCTTTCTGTTTTTTCTCCTCATTTTCACACGTCTTCGCTCTCTCCACAACATTCACCACCTCGAACCACCCTGACGCCATCTCCGTCCTAAAACTGTGTCCTTCTTATATCTCTGACTTATTGTTTCCATCCTTCTCGTCATCCGACAACAAACACGCCACTCCACTCACTTTCAATCTCCCTACCACGTACTAGAATTTCTATAGTCAGTTTTATTTTGATGGCGTCTTTCAGTTCTCCACCACGTTTGTGTCCACCTCTCACCTCTGACCTTCACTGATTTGATTTCAATCTCCTATTTTTCTATCCCGCGCTCGTTTCTCGCCATACCGACGTTCATGGCGACCTCGACCTACATTTCTTTGGTCACTGGTGACCCAAATAGTTTGCAGATTCCGGTGGGAGAATGGCTGATGGATACTTTAGAGACTGGGTGGGGGTGGGGAATGGGCGTTTGAAATGGATAAGCTTTAGTATTGAAAAAACACTAGATTTATTTAAAACGAATATATTCATCTTCTACTTCGAACGCTCCATATCGACACTTGTTAACCACTCTGTGTGATTTGTATGTGATCTGAGCCTAAGAGCGATTGTACGTTGTGCCGGTTATGTGCCTACAAGTAGGCCAGCACATCCGATTTCTGTCATGCTTTTTATTTACTAGGGTAGATTCCATAGGTAATAAATCGGTCGACTCTTACGACATGACTTGTAGGTCGCAGTGGTACTATTCTTTGCTTCCCTTCCGGGCCTCAATGCCATACGGGCGAGCCATAAATATAGATGTAAAAGATGGATGGATGAATGTGTATGGGGGAAGGTGTTGGATGGATTGATCAATTGTATGGATAGATGGATGGATGTGGGGCAAGGATGGACGGATGAATAAATCAAATGATGGATGGATGGATGGACAGATAGATGGATGGATGGGGGCGGGGGAGGGGTGGATGGATGAATCAGTTTCATGGATGGATGGGGGATGGATAGATGGATGGATGGATAGGTAGATAGATGGGGGGATGGATAGATGGAATGGATAGGATAGATGAGATGGGAGGATGGATAGGACTTGAACTTTTTCAGTTCCTCGGTTCCATGGACATCGTAACCCTTCGGTTAGATGCCACGCACACCGTAAATCTGAAGAACCTGTGGCTCTTCTGCCAGCCCGCAAAATGGAACCGCACTCACAGGGGGGTTGTCACCCGTCGTCCAACGCGCAACGAACACACTGGGCAGGCAGGCAACTTGGTTCATAAAAACGTACACAAACAACAACAGAGTTCGAGTTGTGTACACGTCATCACAAAACTGCTGACCCTCATCTCCTTGTGTGTCAAACCGTAACCCATGTCACCATAATTCTTCTTCCTGTAATGACATGATAAATGGGACACATTATATGAAACACCAACAACTTACCAACACATGCAGATACCGATGTATGACAATGAGCCAAAGAGCAAGAACTGATCTTCCTCATTGAAGAATAAGAAAAGAAATAGTTCTAGTACGTTGTACTAAGTTTAACCTGCTGCCTTGCAGGTCGGTTGGGGACAGCCCAAGGCTGACGGAGAGCGAACCCAGTAAACGCTGGATAAAACCGGACACATCACCGAAGGATTTTTTTCGATCCAGAAGCACTTGAGCTTTTCAGCTCTTCGGCTCGGTGCCATAGACATCGTAACCCTTCGGTTCGGTGCCACGAACACCGTAAATCTGGGGAGTCTGTGGCTTTTTCTGCCATCCCGCGGAATTGAACCCGCACACACAGATGGATAGTCCCCGTAGTCCCAAAGCGCTACGAACACGCTGGGCAGACGGGTTATCACCGAAGGATAGGCACCAGAGCTCCAGATGGCGCTGAAGATGTGACAAATCCCACCAATGCTAATACTGCATGAATCAGATTTCCACATGAATGAGATTGATGGGGAAAGCTGGCACATCAGTCTAAGCGGTGATCGCGCGAGAGAGAGAGAGTATTAAGTTTGTGTTTTATTGTTGGTTGTTTAAGGGATTACAGTCTCTTTAAGCCGAGGCAAGACCTTTCAACCTAAGGCGAACCTTGTTTTGGTTATATCAGAGTGTGTAGGTGAACAAATATGAAAAATAAGAATTAACTCCTGACGGAGAATCTAATAGATTGTGGGTAAAACAAAATAGCACTAAGTTGGTAGTCGTCTTCTTCTTCTTTGCGTTCGTTCTTTACGACTAATTATAATCACTCTTTGTGATATGTTTGATCTTTGCCAAGAACGTGTACAATGTACAATGTACGTTGCACAATGGTTTGGTAGGCCCCTAACACATAGACTTCTACACGTTTAGGACACATGCATCCGATTTCAGCCAAAGTTGGTAGCTAAACTGCAAGATTTAATCTTTTCTACCCAACACATTCAATTTTTCCATGCAATTGATTTTATTCAGGCTATCTCTCTTAAATGTTTTAAGATGATAGATTTGGACAGTAGCGGCTGGTCATTAAGGGCCAGTGGGGCCGTGCCCTACCAAAAATAATGTATAACGTGTATTTATTAGTTAATAAATTAAAATATAACCTAACCCAAAACATATTTTCCCGAAAATTTGAGTCTGCCCCACCAACAAAAAGGATCACGAGCCGCCACTGGATTTAGAGGACATCTAATTCAACCTCTAATATTTCACATTTTGTCTGAACAAGGAAGAGCGGTTTCTCCTATTTCAAAATCTAATTTCCAAAGCATCTTAACCTGTGACTTAAACACAGGGGATCTCCGTATTTTTCGTAAATTTCCGAAGGGACCCAGCGCTTGACCTCACATACTGTGAGGTCAGGAATCGATGGGAATTTTTCTGATTATTTTCCAGCGCGTAGTAGTGAAAACGATTTCAGAGACTTCGATGCGGAAGAATAGGATCTAATCTATACGTGTCCCTCTCTCACTCCACCAATTCCAACTAACTTTTTCAACTTATCGTTGCATGGACTGAATGTCGAATAAGATCAAGCTGACAGTAAATTGAGTCTAAAAGAAATGAAGGCGGTATAACATTGAGATTTGAGAGATGACTTGATGACATCTTGCCAGTGATGATCATTACAAATACTGTGTTCTATAATTACAATACTTTCATTTCGACAAGAATCATGGACAATCAATCAACAAACAAAAATATTTTTTCAAGTACGCACGATGCACTTTTCTTGATGAACACTAAGAATCTAATGTGGTGAAAAAATATTTCAGTATTCATAAACCAGAATGTGCTAGACCGTGCATTGAAGTTGGAGGCAAATTCTTCAATATAGAGCGGGTGTAGTAAGAAATAAAGATCTGTGGTTCGAATCCTGTGTCTGGTAATTTGTTAATACCGCTTATACTTGTTTATTATCTGGGTTTTTTTTATTATAATTATTGGCTTCGATGCTTCCCCAGTGGTTCTTAAAACTTCTTATTCTTTTGTACACATAGGATACCCTGAAACGAGCTTTAATAAAAGAGGCCAGAAATATCGGACTCCTATTCATATAAACGATTGAACGATTTGTTCAGTGTAGAGCAGTATGGATATATTGTTTGCAGGCACTATACAACTTATGACAGTATGAGAGGGATATGATAATGTAATAGCCGTCCATCGCAAACGATGATGACAACAGTCTCAGAGTGTGCTGCTACACATCTCTGGTGTGCGCGGAGGTGAATGTAGAATCCAATCCTAGAACACAATCCCGTAGCGCATGATCAAAGTTAGACATGTAGGTCTTGTATGTTTTGTCTTTTTGCGCAGCTCGTTTTTAGTGTGTTTCAACGGCACGACGATTCTCATCTATGCGAGTTTCTCTTGTGTTGTTACAACGCCATATTTGGCCATCTTGCGCGAGGGATTCCCAGCACGTGATTTCTATATCGAAACATTTTAGAGACACTTTAAGAGTGTATTGAAATCGTTTTCGCTGTCCTCCAACTGAACGTCTGCCCCCTTTAAGCTCGCCATACATCAACTGTTTTGGGATGCGTCTATCGGGCATCCGAGCAACGTTACATGCCCATCTCACTTGGGCCTTCTGCAACAAAAGGAGAATGATACAATACAAAACAATACACAAGAAAGAAGGATTTCTAGACTACATGTATCCACAAAAAATGTCTGCAATACGTTTATCAGAAAGGACTACTTCCAATATATATGTATACAACAAGTTGATATGCTTTAAATATGTACATGGCCTTTTTCGTCTTTACAGACGGTCAATTGGCAAGTGTTTTACTGTGACAACTTCTGAGTTTTCGCTTTTCTCTCTTGTCGTTCAGCTCATACATAAGTCTCTTCTCAAAATACTCTGCACCCTTTCGTAATTTGGCTTTCCACACAACTCTGTCATTAGCTAGTCCTTACATGTGCTGGGACTATAGAAAGTTTTCCTTTGAGGCTTTGCAGACATCTTTATATCTAGCAGTGGTCTGCCCTGGTGCCTCTTTCCTCCGAAAGTTCACAGAACAACATTTGTTTTGGTATGCGATAAGTTTCTATGTAATCACTATCAGTATTCGTTTCATAGTTTCCATATATATAATGCTTTAAATATAGATAAAACAAAAGAAGTACTTGGAATATGTATATATCAACCAGAAGTTCTTTGAATATGTATTGCCCGGGTGGTTACCGGATCCCACATTGGGGTGTAAAGAATAGAACCACTGTTACCTGAGTTGTGTTTATTTACATTCTAAACGGTTCTGACTAGCTCGTCTACGTCACATTTGTTCATCGCCCCTTCCGTACAATTACAGTCACAAACATTGACCTATACACGTCATAACTGAACCTTCTCATTTCCATACATATATGCCAGATTAGCTCCATTCACGGGCTACCTGTAGTTGTTACTAGTAGTTGACCTGACATTTCTCTGATTTCATCACTTCTCCTGAATTCATCCATTTTATGTCCATCTTATATTCCATGGTGATGTCTCCCAATATGGATATATTCTCCTGAATTCATCCCATTTTATGTCCATCTTATATTCCATGATGATGTCTCCCAATATGGATATATTCTCTGAATTCATCCCATTTATGTCCATCATATTCCATATGATGTCTCCCAATATGTATATATTCTCCTGAATTCATCCATTTAGTCCATCTTATATTCCATGAATGTCTACAATATGGATATATCAATAATAAGTAAAGCTATGTTCCAGAGTGACTTCTAGTTTCACATATTTATTGATTTTACATATTGATTGATTTTTAAATTGATCTGATTTACATATTGATTGATTTTGACATATTGATTGATTTTGACATATTGATCGATTTTTACATATTTATTGATTTTTACATATTTATTGATTTTTACATATTTATTGATTTTTACATATTGATTGATTTTTACATATTAATTGATTTTTACATATATTTGTTGATTTTACATATTGAGTAATTTTTACATATCGATTGATTATTCACATAATGATTGATTTTGTGGCTGATTTTCTGATGGATGTATTGATTGATTATCCACTGTTGTGCCGGCCTGCAAGCAAGAATAGTACCACTGACCTACAATGCATGTCCTAAGAGGCGACTGATGTGCCCTAGGATGCTACCTAGTAAATAAAGCCAGAATCGATGTGCGCATGTAGCCATAGCTGCACAACGTCATCGCTCTTAGGCTCAGATCACATACACTCATACAGATGGTACAAGGGATCGATATGGAGCATTCAAAGAAGATTGATTATGAGCAGTTTTCTGATGGTTTCTTTATTGTCTCAATTTCGAGCCATAGAACAACATGACTTACATTTGATTGAAAGATTCTCAACTTTGTGAAGATCAAAGTTTAAAATGGAATATGAGTTTTGTTCCCGTCTTACACTATCATGTTGCCAGTCTCAATAGGGGGGGAAATACTGAGAAGCGAAGCGGTGATCTGACGTTGACCCATCCACAACCTGTCTGCGGGGGTCAAAGAAAACATGTTCCCTAATATAGCCCCTTGGTAAAAAACTGAACCTTACCTTTTTTCTTCTTCTTTCTTCAACGCTCCATATCGACCACTTTCCATCTTCTGTGTCATGTGTTTGTATGTGATTCTAGCCTAAGAGCGATTGTAATTGTCAGTATGCATGGCTACAGTAGCACATCCGATTTGGACATTTTATTTACTAAGTGCTCTAATACCGTCGCTCTTGACTGCTTTAGTGTGCTATGTTACTATTTTGACTCCATGCGATCCCTTTGCCCGCAACTAAGTGCATTACCTTCAATTTGTAATCTCTTGCCGTTGCTTCATTACTACCACAGTACGATATTTTAGCACTGTGTTAACTTCTTCATTTGTCCAAATATTTGATTTGTCTCTGGTTCTTCATTTTGTAGGATTGGAGGGACCGGTTTCGGGACTTAGTGGTTAATCTATTGTCTTGTGTTCTGAATGTCGTGTGCACAAATCCGGATCGAACGGTTCTCTTCACGAGTGTATTTTTTCCAGTGATCCATAGGATTGTTGCCGGAGCGGCGGAGTATCTGCTATGTGCAATACTCTCGACAAATGGCGTGCAATTTCTACGGAGAGGGACTGATCCATGTAGAGTAAATCCCGATGGAATGAACTCAATCCTTCTTTTCCCTACATATCCTCCTCTCAAAGAGTTCTTCATTTATTTATGTTTTTGTATTCAAGAAATAATCAATGTCTTCTATATAGTCAAATCTGGGACTCTGTAAATTTATACTCTTGTTGTTTGTTCAAATGTCCATGTTTCTGTCCCATATTGAAATGAAGATTAGGTCTCAAGACGAAATGTTTATTTCATTACATTAGCTCTTCCCACGTGGAACGGTTCTCTCCGCAGAAACGACATGTCACCAGGTTGGAGTCAGAGATCAACAATATAAAGAAGTGCTGGAGAGAGCTGCAGGAGATAGCTAGAGATAGGAAGACTTGGCATGAGTTGGTTGAGGGCCTATGCCCCAACCCGGGTAAAAAGGCAGAGAGAAAGAGAGATAGCTTCCCTAGACACATACCTCAGTTGCCTTTTAAGACATGCTTTGTAGATCGCAGTGTTACTATTCTTTGCTTCCATTGAGGGGCCTAGGAACACACGGTCGGTTTGCATATCTATAGTCAAAACTACTAATAACAAAATACTGTACTTTTACAAATATAAAACAATGACATGCACAGCAACGTTTCGACAAAGTTTTATCAAGCAAACGATACAACCAAGTGACGAATGTCACAGAACATTACATATAGACTTTGACAAAGATATTACCATTATCTACATATTGTCAAAGTCTATATGTAGTGTTCTGTGACATTCGTCACTTTTTTTGTATCGTTTGCTTGATAAAGACCTTTTGGTCGAAACGTTGCTGTGCATTGTCATTGTTTTTTTGTAAACCTACAGTACTTCTATTTGTAAACCTACAGGTGTTTCGCCATTCTACATAGTTTTACTGCAGCCTCTATCAATATTGATATCAATCAGTGGCGACTCGTCATTAAGGGCCAGTAGGGCAGTGCCCCACCAGAACTAATGTATAACGTGTATTTATTATTTTATAAATTAAAATATAGCTACCAAAAACTATGATTTATCAGGAAAAATTTGTCTGACCCCACCAACAAAAATTATCACGAGCCGCCACTGATATCAATAGTCACTTAATCACGCTATAATAGGTATCTGTATCTTACCAACAAAGCACTCCATAATTTCCATTGTATCCACTTCAAAAGCACTATTCTTTGTTATGACGCCCTCTGATATGTTTTCCAAAAACCATGACACAAGAAATCTCTCCTGACCTACTAACCTGTGAAATGTAACAAAGACGACTCATCAAGTAAATGTTTGCGAAAAAAATACAATAGATTTAGAAATAGACCTGGAACGGATTCACAAGCAGACTTCAACACGAGATGAACTGCCCTTGAGCAAATCGATTGTCCGACCTGTAAATGTCTCCAGACGGGAAGAATTGACTTTTTTGTCTCTCGTTCTCTGGAGGGAACACTGTATTCACGTCCTCACAGTAAGAAATCGAACATAAAAAGTGGTCTCATTGGTATCGTGTGACGCCTATTGTAATGACATTAATTACTGGAGCATGGAGAAGCGTGGGAATACCAAAAATAACGATTCCGATACTACAACAGGATTCCAGAGTCAAAACATAAATTTGAAAAAAATGCTGTGTTTTAGAATGTTGGTTAAATATTGCAAATTTTGACACCACAATTAAACTTTATAATATCAGCTTACACAGGGTCTTGAAACAAGTATACACAAGATCACTACACAACCTCCTCCCCAACACTTCTATAAAGAAGTAAATGGCGGAGGAGAAGAAGAATTAATGGTTTGTTGTGTTTAATTTTTATTTTAATCATCATCAAATAGCTTGTCCTGAGCTTAACTTTGCCACCCCTACAGTCCTTCGGTTTTTCTCTCTCCCATAGGCCAAATGTTCCGCCTCTGCAGCCGTTCAAACTGTCAGTTACATCTTGAATCCATCTTCTCCGTGGTCCTCCTCTTATCCTCTTTGCCGGTATGTTTCCTTTCATGATGGTCTTCTCCAGCCCTTCGTGTCTTTTTATATGTCCAAAATATCTCAATTTTCTTTGATTTTGAGTTCTTTCTGGATAGATCTATTTGTTCTCCTATCTGTCCACGATATATCAGGGATTCTTCTGTAACTATTATATTCAAAAGCACTTATATGTTTCTCCACTGCCTTGTTAAATGTCCATGCTTCACACCCATACGTTGCCACTGGGAATATGCATGCTCTTAGTATTCTGATCTTTGTTTTTCTATCAATTCCTTCTATACTCTATTTAGTTGTTCAATGTTTGTGTAAAACCATGCTTGTTCCTCTTTTTCCTTCATCCATTTCCATCTTCTGTTAGCCGTGAACTGTAAATGGGATATTCAAAACTGTTTCCATTTTCTACTTTCTCCGCGTTGATAAAAATATCATGTCATGTTTGTTTTATCCGTTCTCATTATTTTTGTTCGCGCTAATTTTTAGTTTTACTATAATAAAAGAAAATTAAAAAAACCAAAAGCGTAACAAAAAGAGTATCTTCATAGAAATGCAACAATAAAAAGTTTCAGTTTTGAATATCTTCATTGCAATTCAGAAATGTCCTTAGATGCTACGATCTCCTTCGCAATATCTCCAACAACGTCCTACAACTAACCGTACCAGTTCGATGTTGATTGAGCCTACCCATAAGCCTGTTTTGCTGTTCTTGTCTGACCCCTCCAATCTTCAACCCAAGCCAATGCAATATAGCTGTTGACGGGGCTTAGTTCAGCTGCAGGTGTCGTTGCTGTCAAACTCTATAAGACGTTTAGATTGTCAGTTCTATCTATTGACTTTACATAATGTATAGCAACAATGTCCAACGCAAAACCCATGGCGCCATGGCGCCCGTGTCAAAATGCAAGGCGACCTATTTTACTGTGCCAGCTTTTTTCGATACAGAAGCACTTAAGCTTTCATCTTTTTCGGTTCGGCTGCCACGACACCGTAAATCTGGAGAAACTGTAGCTTTCTTCCAGCCTGCAGTATTGAACCGCACTCACATGGAGCTTGTCTGTTCCAGCTTTAACATTAATCAGAATTAAAGAAAACACTATTTTTCTGTGGTGTTTTTTTTCCCATCGACATCTCAACTATATTAATATTGTTAGTATTAGTTTGCAATATTGCAATCATCCCATGACACCCGCTTCCTCCCACAACCATCAGTTAGATGATGCACCTCAATATATAAAAACGTTGGACACACTGATATAAAGTAATATGTCTAACCATGGTCTCCTATAACATACAGCCGGCTGGCTCAGGTCAACATTCTAGGAAATAAGACCGCAACTGCCGCGTGATCCTCACATTCCATTGTTGTTGTATATAGACTAATTCATTTTAAAAATAACACAACATGCCTACTCAAGGCTATATTATGTTGCAAGTTAAGTTTAAAGCTAAGAAATATCAGTATTAATAACAGTTTTCACCAATAAATAACTATCAACGCATAGAATTTGGTAAAATTGCACAAAAGCGTACAGTGTTCTATCAAAATATACAAAACAAACCCAAATCTAACAGGAATTTCCGATTTGTTGGCTAAGCTATCCGGCCTTATGTTACCGGGGGCTACGGTCTAATCCATCCTGTAAAAAAAGGAACCCTTTCTAGAGCAGGGTAACGTGGCCTAATAACTAGTATTATGAGCAGCGTCTAAATAATTTCCAGATGTTACGCGCTCTATTCTCTTTAGGGACAAAGCTGGTTGGTTGAAATAGCGTGGTCCTCGGTAAAATTTGACTACAAGGGACTGTGATGTAGTCTTTTATTAGTTCCAAAGCTGGTGGAACAATGTGGTATTTTTTTTTTTAAAAAGAAATATTATAACAATATTTTCATGACACTGTCTGTGAGGAATGAGGTGGATACGACACTGTACAAGCATTAAAAATGGTAGAATGCCAACAGAAATTGGAGACACTGTATGAACTATATACATGTACATGGGCGTCCTCATACATGTTTTCAAGGAGAGGGAATGGGGAGAGGTTGAGTAAATAAATTTTATTTGGTAGTTTACTACACCAACATGGAGAAGACTAGATTCGCATAAACTGTTTTAATAAAAAGTCTTTTATTTTTCAAGGATTGGAAAGGGAGGCTGTGGATAGCTTGCCGTATCTGACATTTATTTTTTCGATCCCGAAGCACTTGAGCTTTCAACTCTTCGGCTTGGTGCCATGGACATCGTAACCCTTCGTTTCGGTGCCACAAACACCGTAAATCTGGAGAACCTGTGGCTTTTCTATCAGCCCGCGGAATTGAACCACACTCACAGGGCGCTTGCCATCCGTCATCCAACGCACTACGAACACCTAGGGCAGGCAAGCACACAGAGTGGTTAACAAGTGGTTGATATGGAATGTTAGAAGAAAATGAAGAAAGTTTCACAAATATGGAAGAATGACATGGGACTTTATAGATAAATAATTATACATTTATCAGGAGGTAAAATAATGAGATAAAATAAATTAAAAGCCGATAACAATAACAATTAATTAAGGTACATTTTGAAGCTAATTTGACAATGAAATAGGAGGTCTTTGTGGCTAAATGGTTAAGCGCTGCCTTAAGTTCTGAAGGTCGTGGATTCGAAACTAGACTGCGTCGTTCTGTTCACGTGTATTTTTCCAGTGACCCTAGGATTGTTGCAGGAACTACGGAGTTCGTGCTTTGTGCAATAATCTCGGCAGATGGAGTTTCATTTCTGCGGAGAAGGACCGAACCATATGGGATAAATCCCGGTGCAGTAAAGTCAATCTTTCGGCTTTATACCCTTTTTTGACAATGAAACAAATCTTGGAGCGGTCTACGACATATGGCCAAATAGAATCAATAAAAGGACGCATGCTTCGGCACGTGGAAGTTGGTGTGTTAATCAATCAATCTATTAATCTCTAGTACGCATGTGAGGCTGGGTCGACCTAAGAGCCACACAGAAAAAATCCCACTCCCACTATGGAATTTGATCTCGGATCCACGCCCTCACAAAGCAAGAGCAACAATCATTAAAACTATCGTTGCTCTTAACGATAATGATAATATAATTAAATAATATTTTAGCGATATCGCTTGCATAGTTTAGTCCTCTAGTTATAATTATACATCAATAACATTGTTTAGCATAGTGTCACTTTCTCTTTGTTTCATAGATGGTCTTTATGGCGGAGTAGTAAAGACGTTTGTCTGTCGTTTGGAAGATTATGAGTTCGAATTCTGACCGATAAGAGGTAGCTATGACGAAGTGATTACGACACTTTCTACAGTTTGGAAGATAAGAGGTAGCTATGACGAAGTGATTACGACACTTTCTACAGTTTGGAAGATAAGAGGTAGCTATGACGAAGTGATTACGACACTTTCTACAGTTTGGAAGATAAGAGGTAGCTATGACGAAGTTATTACGACACTTTCTACAGTTTGGAAGATAAGAGGTAGCTATGACGAAGTGATTACGACACTTTCTACAGTTTGGAAGATAAGAGGTAGCTATGACGAAGTGATTACGACACTTTCTACAGTTTGGAAGATAAGAGGTAGCTATGACGAAGTGATTACGACACTTTCTACAGTTTGTAAGATAAGAGGTAGCTATGACGAAGTGATTACGACACTTTCTACAGTTTGGAAGATAAGAGGTAGCTTTGACGAAGTGATTACGACACTTTCTACAGTTTGGAAGATAAGAGGTAGCTATGACGAAGTGATTACGACACTTTCTACAGTTTGGAAGATAAGAGGTAGCTATGACGAAGTGATTACGACACTTTCTACAGTTTGGAAGATAAGAGGTAGCTATGACAAAGTGATTACGACACTTTCTACAGTTTGGAAGATAAGAGGTAGCTATGACAAAGTGATTACGACACTTTCTACAGTTTGGAAGATAAGAGGTAGCTATGACAAAGTGATTACGACACTTTCTACAGTTTGGAAGATAAGAGGTAGCTATGACGAAGTGATTACGACACTTTCTACAGTTTGGAAGATAAGAGGTAGCTATGACGAAGTTATTACGACACTTTCTACAGTTTGGAAGATAAGAGGTAGCTATGACGAAGTGATTACGACACTTTCTACAGTTTGGAAGATAAGAGGTAGCTATGACGAAGTGATTACGACACTTTCTACAGTTTGGAAGATAAGAGGTAGCTATGACGAAGTGATTAAGACACTTTCTACAGTTTGGAAGATAAGAGGTAGCTATGACAAAGTGATTAAGACACTTTCTACAGTTTGGAAGATAAGAGGTAGCTATGACAAAGTGATTACGACACTTTCTACAGTTTGGAAGATAAGAGGTAGCTATGACGAAGTGATTAAGACACTTTATACAGTTTGGAAGATAAGAGGTAGCTATGACGAAGTGATTAAGACACTTTCTACAGTTTGGAAGATAAGAGGTAGCTATGACGAAGTGATTAAGACACTTTCTACGGTTCTGAAGTTTGTGGGTACGAATCTGTACCTAGTCAGATGTTCAATTTTTTTCATTTTTCATGAGATAGCTAGGATTGTTGCTGGAGCGACGGAGTTTGTACTTTGTACAACACTCTCAGCAGATGGCGTTCAATTTCTGTCGACAAGGGCGGAGTCATATGGGAAACCTGTTGCAATTAGATCAATCTTTCGTTTTTAGATTCTTTCCGTTGAGAGAGTGACTGTTTCAAGTAGAGTTTTAGATTCTTTTCTTTGAGAGAGTGACTGGTTCCAGTAGAGTTTTAGATTCTTTTCTTTGAGAGAGTGACTGGTTCCAGTAGAGTTTTAGATTCTTTTCTTTGAGAGAGTGACTGGTTCCAGCAGAGTTTTGGATTCTTTTCTTTGAGAGAGTGACTGGTTCCAGTAGAGTTTTAGATTCTTTCCTTTGAGAGAGTGACTGGTTCCAGTAGAGTTTTAGATTCTTTTCTTTGAGAGAGTGACTGGTTCCAGCAGAGTTTTGGATTCTTTCCTTTGAGAGAGTGACTGGTTCCAGTAGAGTTTTAGATTCTTTTCTTTGAGAGAGTGACTGGTTCCAGTAGAGTTTTAGATTCTTTTCTTTGAGAGAGTGACTGGTTTCAATAGAGTTTTCATTGCTGATTCCTTCTTATTCTTCTTCTTCTTCGAACGTTCCATATCGACCACTTGTCAACCACTCTGTATGATTTGTATGTTATCTGAGCCTAAGAACGATTGTACGTTGTGCCAGTTATACACCTACAAGTAGGCCAGCACATCCGACTTCTGCGCTGTTTTTTATTTACTAGGGTAGCATCCCTAGGGCCTACATTAGCCGCCTCTTACGACATGCCTTATTGGTTGCAGTGGTACTATTATTTGCTCTTCTGCGGGCCCTGGCACCACACGGGAGATTTCTGATTCTGAATGTGGGTTTAGTTTTTGTTTCCTGTAACGTATTAAAAAAACAATATATATATGGCCCTTTTCATCTTTACAGACGGTCAATAGGCAAGTGTTTTACTGTGACAACTTCTGAGTTTTCGCTTTTCTCTTGTTGTTCAGCTCGTACATAAGTCTCTTCTCAAAGACTCTGCGCCCTTCCGTAATTTGGCTTTCCACACAACTCTGTCATCAGCTAGTCCTCCCATGTGCTGGGATCTATAGAAAAGTTTTTCATTGAGGTTTTGCAGACATCTTTATATCTGAGCAGTGGTCTGCCCTGGTGCCTCTTCCTCCGAAAGTTCACAGAACAACATTTGTTTTGGTATGCGATAAGTTTCCATTCTTCTCACATGTCCCAACCATCTTAGTCGTCTACTGCTGAGCATGCCCATGATGGAAGGCAGATTTGCACGTTGTAGTACTTCAGTATTGGTTATCTTGTCGTACCACCTGATGTTCATAATCTTGCGGAGACATCGAAGGTGAAAGATGTTAAGTCTCCTCTCGTGTCTTGAGTAGGCTGTCCATGTTTCTGAGCCATAGTAAGGAACTAATTACACAGGCTCGATATATTTGAGTCTTCGTCTGCAATGTCAATTTTTGTTGTCCCACGCTCGCTTTGATAGTTTGCCGAATGTAGTAGCGGCACTCCTATAAAAACAATAAGTCAGTATATAATAACATACCCCGAGTGGTTACGGGGCCGAAATTTGGGGTGTAAAGAATAGAACCACTGTTACCTACCACGCATGTCGTAAGAGGTGACTAAGGAGGTTTGGCTGAAATCGGATGCATGTGTCCTAAGCGTGTAGAAGTCTATGCGTTTAGGGCCTATCAAACCAATATGCAACGTATACACGTTCTTGGCAAAGATCAAACATATCACAAAGAGTGATTAAAATTGGTCATAAAGAACAAACGCAAAGAAGAAGAAGATTAACATACAAATGCAGTATGTAAGCTTTTTCAGGGAAAAGTTTACCTTTCAAAGATAGAAGGATTCCACAAGAGATTTTGCTACCGTTCGTCCGTATTTATGTGCCAATAGTTTCACATGTTATGCCACAATTTTTCTACTTTTACACAGCTTTTCTCTATAGTTCATATGTACGGTTCCAACTTCACTGCAATGGGTCACCCCATAATTGCTCCGTTCCTGGGCCAACGAAAATCACACGAAATGCTAACAACTGTCTCCTGAGTGTGAACTAATTCCAGAATGAAACAGCCGTAGCGCCACAAAAAGTCACCCGCATCGCAATAATGCATATGGCCGTCGCTAAAGTGTCAACACAAAACTGTTCATCACTTTAATTGCAATTCATGTCGAAGAGTTCTTCTTTATGTTTCATTTGAACGTCCGTGCATTCTATTCCAATCCGCTGTCCATCGGAGAGCTGTTCTAGCCAATGTTTATACTGACATGCATGTCCAACCCATCTCTATCTTCACCTTTTAAAGATGGCCTCTATTTTGTTTTAACAGCTTTTAGTACCTAAAAGGTTTGTTCTGTACCTGGTTCTGCATTTAGCAGAGATGAGGTCACCTAGATTTTCTTTCGATGGGAGAAATGTGAAAATGAGTAGCCTATTGATTACAAGTAAAACACACAAACTAAACACACCTTTCAATGGTGTAGATCGGGAACCACAAACTAAACACACATTTCAATGGTGTAGATCGGGAACCACAAACTAAACACACATTTCAATGGTGTAGATCGGGAACCACAAACTAAACACACATTTCAATGGTGTAGATCGGGAACTGAAACTATGGGATGGACTTCCCAAGATGAGTTTTTATTTTTTTATTTTCATATGTAGGATGATGAACCTGAATCAAAAATCATGCTGAAACTAGATATGCTAGCCTACAGACCTGTAGACTTATAACTGGCACAATGTACTCACGCCCTAACATCTCAAATCACATAAAAAAGGTTAACTGCATATCCTTTACAGGACTTTGCGAATCAACCCCAGCTTTTATCGCTGTTTGTGATTTTTCTAGGCATTATTACGTTCAGTAGTTTGCCACTGATTTCCGAACAGGTAGTGCCATCGTCCTTTGTAAAATCCACGAGAAACACTGAACCCACTATAGAACCCCTCCTACCTCCCCTTCCAGGAGCGCTTCAGTGTCCACTGGTGGGTGGTAGCGCCCACTATGGGAAACGCTAGTTTAGAACATCTAGCAGCACGATACAAGTACATTCAGAGAAAGAGTGATAGATATCATGAGGGAGACGTGATACATCCAGAGTTCACAGTTTGTCTTTTTTTCTTATTTCTCCAATCCTGTTTTGCCTCACAGCGTCAGGATAAGAAGAGATTTCTAGAACGAGCCCTTGTGTGCGCTTTATAAGTAGTGGCTTTCGTCGCCTCTGTTATGTCCGAGATCCACCTTTTGCGTGGCCGGCATTTTGCTTTGTATCCATTGTATCGGAGCAACATTGCTCTTTGAGGTACACTATTTGTTGATAATATACTTATATTGCCGAACTATTTAATTTGTTGTTTCTTGATGAAGTCTAGTACTAATGTTGTACCCACTTTTTCCTGATGTCTTCATTTCTCAACCGGTCTCTTCTTGTTACACCCAGCATTCTGCGTAGACACTTCATCTCTGTCGTAACTAGTTTTCTTCTATCGGTTGATGTCAGCGTCCAGGTTTGACACTGAGAGCATAATGTGGGGAGAAAGATTGTGTTGAACAATGCTCTTTTGTGTTCATGGTGACATGTTTGCATTTTAAAATTGGCGCCATTTGTCCTATCATTTGATTTGCTTTGTTGCATCTGTACTGGATTTCATGAATTATTCTTCCGTTTGCTGAAAAAATGCTCCCTAGATATGTAAAGTCTTTGATTTGTTTTAATGGGCGATTGTCGATGGAGATATTGGTAGGTTTTTCCTTTTTAGTGAATGTCATTGCACAGTAGGTACCAAATAACACCGCTGAATCTTGTTCTTCTTCTTCTGCGTTCTCACTAGATTGAGATTTCGGATTCTCTAAAAAGGCAGCCGTCTGCCTCAGATTATCAGCGACGCCATACAGTTTGTCTTGGACGTTACTGTAAGTGGGCCACCTCTTTCTTCTCGTCTGCATACTGGGGCAGTTCTGTAGGATATAATTCCTATGATTTCTGCTTCCCCGTTTGTGCCGACCTCTTCCCGCAGTTTTGGCCACCCTCGTGATGGTAGGTCCGACATTCTTACTGCGTGGCTAAATCTCCGAGGCAGATTTGCGACCATAGAATCCGTTATCCCATTAATCATTGTGAGGGGTCGTTGCACCATGTCATGCGTCTTAAAGTCTGGTGCATCCGTTTTCTGCAAGCATTTGTTTCGGGTTAGCATTCCTAGCGGACCCATACATCTGATTTCAGCCAAATCTCCTTAGTCGCCTCTTACGACATGTTTGGCAGGTAACAGTGGTTCTATTCTTTACACCCAAAATTTAGGCCCCGGTAACCACTCGGGCGTTTTAATGGTCTAATAATAATCACAGAATCATTCAAGGAAAGAAAGTACTATGGAATTTAATGTCGATTTTGAAATATTCTCGATCCAATATTAAAGATCTAGCAGCTATGTCCACTTGTCGTTATTCCTGTGTGGTGCCGAGGCCCAGTAACCACTCGGGCGACACAACTGAATAACAACACTTCTTTAGATACATGTGCAAAGAATAAAAATAATACTAAATGTGTCAATGAAGTAGATACCAGATCAATAGCACATTGAAGTTAATGAACAGAGTGAGAAACGAAAAATAAATTACGACCAGTGCAATCTAGAGAACAGACAGTCTATCAAGACAAAGCCAGAGACAACTCTGCGTAGAAATTGATTGAATTTAGAGTTATTGTCTCCCTTAACATACATGGGAGATAAGAAAAGGCTGAGAGGACTAAGGTACTTAAGGATTTTTTATACAATATACATCTTATTCCTAAGACCGGTTACATACGAGTATGTAGAATATCGTGTATCCAATTTGCAATTGTACCCATTAGTGGCACAATTTACTAGGTAACTTGATTACATCTATAAATATTTACGAGAGAATGTTCTATATATTTTCTATATTACTTCTGTCCATTGTATCGGGTTCTGGGTATTGTATAATCAATTTTATTATAATCTTCTTCTTCTGCAATCAATTTCTGCTATGCAACTACTCCGGTATGTGTTATAAACAGGGCAGTGCGATTGAGGTCTTCACCGGTCCACCATAGTTTGTTATGTATGGTTGTTTCTGTTGGCCAGCTTTCCATTCTTACACTGCTCAGGCTGGGACAGTCTTGCAGGATGTGCTCTGGGGACTGGTTTGGTTCTCCACAGGTGCAGGCAACCGAGTCCCCATTCTATGGAGGTGTGATCTGAGACCGCATTGTCTCGTTCTAAATCTGAAGACTGTGGTGCCGTCTCCACATCGAAGGTTGGCTGCAATGAATCTCCAGCATCTTCTGTCTTTCGCCTTGGTGTTGCACTCTGCCAGACTGTAACCTGTCCATTTCTTAAAGTTTCCTCCCACTTATCTCTCGGTCTTCTTTGCTCTCTCCCACCCCTTTTCAACTTTCCTCTAGTAAATGTTTTATCATGGTGTTATGTCTTTTATGTGCCCAAAATACTTTACTTGTCTGAATTTTATTTCTCTTAATAATTGTTTCTTCATGCCTAGTTTTCCTAAAACTTGTTTA
Source organism: Arion vulgaris (assembly GCA_020796225.1). Lineage (NCBI taxonomy): Eukaryota > Metazoa > Mollusca > Gastropoda > Stylommatophora > Arionidae > Arion > Arion vulgaris. The sequence goes on along the minus strand of CM036755.1, from coordinate 62,460,951 downwards.
TTTGTCTATTTTTTTTGTCCATGAAACTCTGCCTATTCTTCTATATATCCACATCTCAAATGCATCAATTCTGTCTTCTAACTGCTTGTTCATTGTCCATGTTACTGAGCCATACATTAATATAGGATATATATAGTATTTGATCATTCTCATTTTTAGCCTGTTTGTAATTTGTTTGGATGTCAGTAACTTTCTCATACTATTGAAATTATCCTTGGCCATTCCTATTCTCTTTTAATTTCTGTTATACATCTGCCATTATCTGTTATCATCTGACCAAGATATAAGAAACTTTTACTTGATGTAGTAATTGTCCATGTATTTTTATATTCATTTTAGGTTTTGTATGTTTAGTGTAATTATACTGTCTTGTCTGAAGTAATAAATCCTTGGATTCTCCGGAAGAAATTAATTCTTATTTTTTAAATGTTTGTTGTCCTACATGTTCTGATATAACCAAAAAAAGGTTCGCCTTAGGGTGAAAGGGTCGTGCCTCTGCTTAAAGAGGCTTTAATCCCCTACATAACAAACTTCTTCTTCTTTGAACGACCTGAAGACTCTGTTAACCACTCTGTGTGATCTGTATGTGATCTGAGCCCAAGAGCGATTGTACGCTGTGTCAGTTATGCATCTAAAGTAGGCTAGCACATCCGATTTCTGCGACGCTTTTTATTTACTAGGTAGCATCACTAGGCTCCTTCCTCCTTCGCATCTTACGACATACCTTGTAGGTCGCAGTGGTACTATTCTTTGCTTCCTTGCGAGTTCCGGTACCACGTGAGCGACATAATAAATAAATCAAATACTGTTGAATTCTTCACAAAGAGAGAATAAGGATTGGTATTGTTTATGTTTGATTTCCAATACGTTCTAATATAACCAGAAAAAGGTTGGTTTTTAAGTTGAAAGAGGCGTACCTCGAGTATAGAAACTGTAGACCATTCTTCTTTATAACAGAATCTTCGCACGTCTGCCCAGAGTGTACGTAGCGGTTGGGCTACGGGTGACTATCCTCTGTGTGTGCGGGTTCAATTCCCGGGATGGCAGAAAAAGCCACAGATTCCCCAGATTTACGGTGTTCGTGGCACCGAACCGAAGGGTTACGATGTCCATGGTACGAGCCGAAGAGCTGAAAAGCTCAAGTGCTTCTGGATCGGAAACCAAAAAAAATTTTTAAAATAACAGAATCTTCCAATTCAGAATGTCATCTTCCGCCTGTCTATTCAGTGTTCATGTCTCTGCATCATACATATTAAGAAGTGAATTCCTTCACTTCTGTTGTATTCTTTGCTCGATAAAGGCCTTTTGGTTGAAACATTGCTGTGCATTGTTACTGTATTTTGTAAAACTACAGTACTTTGTTTTGATAAAGTTGTTCCATTACAACATAAAACAAAGATGGATAATGTGCTTTGAAAAGGGGGAGGGGGAACTATGTGAGGAAGTGGTTAAATAGTATTTTACAGACAAGAGACTGACCTCATTTCACCGGGTTTTCCCATGTGGCTCCGTGTCTGTCGGTAGAAATGTCTCGAGTGTTGCACAAAGCACGAACTCCGTAGCGACAGCGAAAATCCTAGTAATTTTATGAGAACAAAAATTGTACTCATTTAACTCGATCCGGATTCGAACCATAAGCTTCAGAACGACAAGCATTCGTCTTAAACACTTCACCATAAAACAAAACCTATCATTACTGTATGTAGTATCGCATGTTAGGGCAGTGTATGACAGGTGGGACGAGAACATGAGGAATTTAATGACAGTATGACTAGTCCAGTTATTCAGGCTGTTCAGGTTATGATTGTTCATTTGTGCCTACAATCGAAAAAAAATCATTGGCCTTATTTTACATTGAACATGGGTCTCCCGCATGGGAGTTGCGCTCTAATCCATTTGGACACCATCCTCACTTTGCCATAGAAGCCCCTTATAATGAGAAGCTAGAAGTCATGAATTTAACTTTCCTCATACTGGAAAACCCGATGTAATGAATTCAACTTTCCTCATACTGGAAAACCCGATGTCATGAATTTAACTTTCCTCATATGAAACTGATGAAATTCAACTTCCATTGAACCTGATGTAATGAATTCAACTTTCCTCATACTGGAAAACGATGTAATGAATTCAACTTTCCTCTACTGGAAAATGATGTCATGAATTTAACTTTCCTCATACTGGAAAACTTGATGTAATGAATTCAACTTTCCTCAGTACTGAAAACCCTTTATGTAATGAATTCAACTTTCCTCGTACTGAAAACTTGATGTAATGAATTCAACTTTCCTCATACTGAAAACTTGATGTAATGAATTCAACTTTCCTCAAACTGGAAAACCCGATGTAATGAATTCAACTTTCCTCAAACTGGAAAACCTGATGTATGAATTCAACTTCCATACTGGAAACTGATGTAATGAATTCAACTTTCCTATACTGGAAAACCGATTATGAATTCAACTTTCCTATACTGGAAAACCTGATGAAATGAAATCAATCTTTCATCTTTAACCTTGTGGACCATGAGCCACACTAAGTGACGTTTTACTCTATAATGACTTGTGCCCTGGTCCACTAGAAGTTAATTAATTTGATATGGAGCTTTCAAAGAAGAAGACATAGACCAATATAGAAATGTGATGCGTAAAGATGATTAATTATTGAATATTTCAAATTGTATTTTGATTTCGTTGCTTCTGCATCCCACTACCCCCTTCCGCCCCCTCTTACGGCTCCGCTTGATGCGGCTGTCTCTCTGTATCATAGCACGACACCGTAAGGACTCTCGTATTGGTAGGCCAGGCGATGGGTGTTTGTCTTTTTGTTTTCTCGGAAGCTCTTAATACATGTACATTGTTTATTCGTTGATCATATTCTTGGCTTCCGTTGCTTCCTCTGGGGTTCTTGTAAAAAAAAGCACTCCTTGTTCTCAACTACTACATCGTCTGAATTACAACAATATTTACTGATCGATTAGTTTGTTCGTTAAGACGTCTAAAATTTTGCATGGGACAGTATTTCCAGATGAAACAATTTATATTTCTTAGCGGATCAAATAATCAGATTTTCTTTTAAGAATTTTAAGTGACAAATTTCATAATCCAATCTCATTCAATAACCCCCCTTCCCGCCCCTCCCGATTTTATTTTTTTGGCGCGCGAAGTATTATTTTTCAAGTCTGCAAAAGACAAGGTATAGACATAACGAGACAGGTGTCTTGTTCTAAGATCGCTAACTCAAAGGTGAAATGTCAAGTTTCAAAACATCAGTACGTCATATGAGTTTAGTAGTTGTATCGAGTGGGCGTCTGTAGCTAAGAGCTAGTGAACTCTATCATAACCCAAGAGTGTGGGTCTCAATGGCGTAGTAGTTAAGTCGTTTGCATGTCGTCCTGAAGGTTGTAGGCTCAAATCCGGATCTAGACCCTTGCAGAATGTTGCTTTCATTACATCCCATCTGAAATGTATCTATCTCGCCCGTGTGGTACCGAGGCCCGCAAGGCAAGCAAAGAATAGTACCACTGCGACCTACAAGATATGTTGTAAAGGCGAGTGATGTAGGGCCTAGGGAAGATACCTAGTAAATAAAAAACATCGCATAAATCGGATGTGTTGGCCTACTTGTAGGCGCATACCTGGTACAACGTACAATCGCTCTTAGGCTCAGATCACATACACGTCACACAGAGTGGTTAACAGGGATCGATATGGAGCGTTCGAAGAATAAGAAATACGCTGTCTCTAGCAAGTCCTCCTGCCTCCTCCAGCGTCATGTTGAAGGTTTCTTTGATGTCCTGCTGCCTCCTTCGTTGGTCGTCCCCTACCTCTTACTTCAGGAACCATTCCTTCCATTACTGTTCTCTCCAATCCACTGTGACGTTTGCGGTGGTCAAAATATTTCATCTTCCAAGACATGATGCTGTCTACGAGCCAATGTTCCAGTATATGCAGGTCTTGTAGAATGTCTTTGTTTTTCTTTTCTCCGTCCATGATTTCTAAAAACGTTTCTGTAGCACCTTGTTTTTTTTTTTGGGGTGGTTTTTTTCGATCCAGAAGCACTTGAGTTTGCAGCTCTTCGGCTCGGAGCCATGGACATCGTAACCCTCGGTTCGGTGCCACGAACACCGTAATCTGATAACATGTGGCTTTTCTACCAACCTGCGGAATTGAACAGCACTCACAGGGGCATGTCACACCGTCGTCCAACGCGCACGAACACGCTGGGCAGGCGGGGTAACACTTTGTTTCAGAAGCTTCCATTTTGTTCCTTAATTATTACATAAAGAAAGTATATGAATATAAAGAAAACAGAGGTAATGGTTATCTCCAAGAAACAGGGGTTTTCTGTGCACCGATGTTCCGTATCTTACGGAGAAGTAGAATCTGTGTTGTATTTGTCTCCTCTTACATTTCAAACCAGTCGATGCACTTTGATAACATTGTTTCTGCTTCTGAGTACAGGCTAGTTGTAGTTTTGGTTACAAACCAGTCGTGACTTTGATAACATTGTTTCTGCTTCTGAGTACAGGCTAGTTGTAGATTTTGGTTCGATGAACTTGATAATACATTGTTTCTGCTTCTGAGTACAGGCTAGTTGTAGATTTTTGAGTTACAAACGTCGATGGACACTTTGATAACATTGCCTTCTTCTTCTGAGACGGGCTAGTTGTAGATTTTGGTAAGAACTGATCCTTCATCGTCATCGTCAGTAGGATGTAAAAGTAATCTGTGGAGAATTTTAAAGTGTGTTTGTTTGTTTGTTGATACTCACGCATTTTTTCCTTTGTAGACGAAGACAGATAATAGAGACTGACTAGGTTAAACGGGATATTAATATATATAATATGTGAGATCAAGTTTCTAGTCCTATCGGAGACAGACGATAAAACGTAGGTCCCGTGTTCAATTTCAGCACGTAAATGAACCCTTGGCGATTCAAAATCGAGAAAAGGAGGCTGAAGTCGCTGCCGGTAAAATTCATTAGAACAGAGTAAAATTAAAATTCCTACAACAATATCTTCAACATCTTCAAAATTACGTCGACGACACTCACCGGTTATACGAAGTTCGTGAACTACAGCTGCGATCTTCCTGTTTAAGAAAGAGATCAGAGCACACATGGTTACTCAACGAAGTGCACTGATGATGATCCTATCAAATCAATCAACCAATCCATACATATATATATATATATATAATGGTAATGTCGGAGTACTTCTATAAAGAAGTAAATGGTGGAAGAGAAGAAGTGCCCGGAGTACTTCTATAAAGAAGTAAATGGTGGAAGAGAAGTAAGTGCTCGGAGTACTTCTATAAAGAAGTAAATGGTGGAAGAGAAGAAGAGAATGTCGAAGTATATAACTAAATATATGCTACATCACTTGTTGTTAACCGAATCCGGCAGACAAAATTGATCTCAAAGTGATAGACAAATGTCGTCTGCAGCTAAAATATCAAGTTTCGTTTCGCTCAAGCTAAACGTCAACAATTTATAATGAAACCGGCTAGTGTTGGGTTGTTAGTATGAAGCAGACGACACGAAGGGCTTAGACTAGATCGTAAAATGTCTTCTGTTCACAATACGTTTTTTAAAGGCAATATCAGACATACAGACATCCTTTATGGCTGCTCTATTTCGTGTTATTAAATAAGTTATAGTATTCTATAAGTCTGTCTATTGTCTTTATCTGCTCCAATTCATCATCATCATGTAACAGTGTAAGAGTGTCTTAGAGCCCAGGGGGCAACTGCGGATCAGACAGATAGCTTTAGGTTATAGATTATAGGTTGTATATATATATTAGCAGAGACTTAGTGTTTGCACTCTCCAAGCAGAATAGCAACACATAAAAACGAGACATCGACGTAGGGAAACTAATTGACGTAGTTGGGTAGTAACGAATAGCGACGATGAGCAAATAGAATAAGACCAAAATATGCATTGGACACGACTAGACGTGTTTGTATGTCTAAAGAAGTACCATCAATAAAATCATATCTTGTACCTATCAGACTTGAGTTGGTATCTCTGGCATGTGAGAATATTCGTCATCAGCAATCATTTATCATACTGTATCAGTTATCTACAACTATACCAGGAATAACAATGTCGATACGACATCTGCGACGATCACAATCCTAGGTAGTGTGTGTGGAAAGAAACAAGGAGGAAGGAAAACTACAATAATGATACTCCGTCTCCACACTACAACAATCATCAACAAATAGTTTGTCCTGAGCAGAACTTTGCCACCTTAACATTCCGTCGGAATTTCTCTCTCTCTCAGGCCAGATGTCCTGCCTCTGCAGCTGTCATGCTCAAACCATCACTTATATCCTGAATCCATCTCCTCCGTGGTCTTCTTCCCCTCATGCATCCATTTCTACTTGTACAACGGGTAACTCCAAACTGCTTAAATAGCTGAATCAATTTAACATCTATTTTAGTGTCCTCTTCCAACAGGCAGTCGCGAAGAACATCCCCTTTATCCATCTTCAACTCTCCAACAATCGATGATGTTGGTGCAAGCATGTCCATTCTCTCATTACCACAAACACCCGCATGCCCAGGACAGTAGATCCGCGTAAGTCTCTGGAGGCTAGAAACTGTATATGTCAAAAATACTTCAATATTCTCATTCCTATTTGTAGCATAAGCCAGTTTTCTTCGATTTTGAGTTATTTCTGCTCCCACTACAATCTGATGTGAATGTTTAACCGTAATCACATGAGACTTGTCAGAGAACCTGGATTAAGTTATTTAACCGTAATCACATGAGACTTGTCAGAGAACATAGATTAAGTTATTTAACCTTAATCACATGAGACTTATCAAAGAACCTAGATTAAGTTATTTAACCTTAATCACATGATACTTGTTGAGAGCCGCTGTAGCGTAGTTGTTAGTGAACTCGATAGAGGCTGGTGGTCTGGGTTCAGCTCCGCAATGCGCGTGGAATTTTTCCCGACAGCGACGGCTCTCAGGTCGACCTTTTATGAATCGAACATATGGTAAGAGCAGTGTTTCATTATTTGGAAGAGTTGATTCATAGAGCTGAATTGAAAATTGACGTGTATTCAAATAACCGCGCAATGATTTTTCAACGTCTTCAGCCATTTCATATATTCTTCTTTACATTGAATTATTGCTCAAAGGAATTTTCCTGATGATATCTGACGCTGGCTTATGAAGCATAGTGTTTATGATTTCTTTTACTACCAGCAAGATTAATTTCTCACCAATTGTGTGTGGTTTTCCAGCTTTTGCCATTAATAATGAAATATTATAAGAAGCTTGTAATCCGTCATTATCTTGTTTAGTGGACAGCACAAAAAGTGTTGATATATTTGGACATTTCAAATATTTTTCTTCTAGTGCATGAAAATAGGACAGATCTGTAACCGTTTTGACAGCGTGCATTTTAGTCAAATGCTCTTGTAGCCTAGAAGATCTCATTGCTCCATTTTAAAATACTTTTTGGCAAATCAAGCACATAGGTAATAAATTGTTCGTAGGAGACTGCATAAAACTGTATTTCAAATACTCAATACTGTACTGTCGACATTTCATTTTAGATTCAGACACAATGAAGTTATAAAGTTTGCATCAATATTCACAAACTAAAAGATGTAATTTACACTTTGTATGACTCCACTTATATATTACACTTTGTATGACTCCACTTATATATTACACTTTGTATGACTCCACATATATATTACACTTTGTATGTCTCCACTTATATATTACACTTTGTATGTCTCCACTTATATATTACACTTTGTATGACTCACTTATATATTACACTTTGTATGTCTCCACTTATATATTACACTTTGTATGTCTCCACTTATATATTACACTTGTATGACTCACTTATATATTACACTTTGTATGTCTCCACTTATATATTACACTTTGTATGTCTCCACTTATGTATTACACTTTGTATGACTCCACTTATATATTACACTTTGTATGACTCACTTATATATTACACTTTGTATGACTCCACTTATATATTACACTTTGTATGTCTCCACTTATGTATTACACTTTGTATGACTCCACTTATATATTACACTTTGTATGACTCCACTTATATATTACACTTTGTATGTCTCCACTTATATATTACACTTTGTATGTCTCCACTTATGTATTACACTTTGTATGACTCCACTTATATATTACACGTTGTATGACTCCAATTATATATTACACTTTGTATGACTCCACTTATATATTACACTTTGTATGTCTCCACTTATATATTATACTTTGTATGACTCCACTTATATATTACACTTTGTATGTCTCCACTTATGTATTACACTTTGTATGACTCCACTTATATATTACACTTTGTATGACTCCACTTATATATTACACTTTGTATGTCTCCACTTATATATTACACTTTGTATGACTCCACTTATATATTACACTTTGTATGACTCCACTTATATATTACACTTTGTATGACTCCACTTATATATTACACTTTGTATGTCTCCACTTATATATTACACTTTGTATGACTCCACTTATTTATTACACTTTGTATGACTCCACTTATATATTACACTTTGTATGTCTCCACTTATATATTACACTTTGTATGACTCCACTTATATATTACACTTTGTATGTCTCCACTTATATATTACACTTTGTATGACTCACTTATATATTACACTTTGTATGACTTCACTTATGTATTACACTTTGTATGACTCCACTTATATATTACACTTTGTATGACTCCACTTATATATTACACTTTGTATGACTCCACTTATATATTACACTTTGTATGACTCCACTTATATATTACACTTTGTATGTCTCCACTTATATATTACACTTTGTATGACTCCACTTATATATTACACTTTGTATGACTCACTTATATATTACACTTTGTATGTCTCCACTTATATATTACACTTTGTATGTCTCCACTTATATATTACACTTTGTATGACTCCACTTATATATTACACTTTGTATGTCTCCACTTATATATTACACTTTGTATGACTCCACTTATATATTACACTTTGTATGTCTCCACTTATATATTACACTTTGTATGACTCACTTATATATTACACTTTGTATGTCTCCACTTATGTATTACACTGTGTATGTCTCCACTTATATATTACACTTTGTATGTCTCCACTTATATATTACACTTTGTATGACTCCACTTATATATTACACTTTGTATGTCTCCACTTATATATTACACTTTGTATGACTCCACTTATATATTACACTTTGTATGTCTCCACTTATATATTACACTTTGTATGACTCCACTTATATATTACACTTTGTATGTCTCCACTTATATATTACACTTTGTATGACACCACTTATATATTACACTTTGTATGACTCCACTTATATATTACACTTTGTATGACTCACTTATATATTACACTTTGTATGACTCCACTTATATATTACACTTTGTATGACTCCACTTATATATTACACTTTGTATGACTCAACTTATATATTACACTTTCGACTGATGATTGTTGACAAAGCACACAAAATATAATGAAGCGTATTACTAAACCACTGGTATTTATAGATTTGACATCCGATCGGAATATACCAGTAGGGGTATTGGGTAAAGATGTCCTATAATGATACTTCTCTCTGTATTTATGGCGTGGCAAAACAAAAATTCTTTGTTCCCAAATCGGTCATTAACCTATGAAAGTCCAACACCTTCATTCTTCGTTGTAAAAATATTTCATTTAACTATATTGCTGTCACGCTGCATTTCATTCACACTAAAATCCCGCTATCTGACCAACTGCAATCATCTGCAATAAGGACTCAAATTTATGTTAACCAAGAGCTCAAAAGACATCAAAAACCAAGTATTTAACGCTTCTGAATTTTCCTATATCCTCTCTTTCAAGATGAAACTCGTAATAACACATATTGTTATTGTTTTTTGTGTGTAACACTACAATACTTTGTTTTTACGTGTTCCGTCATTGTTACAAAGTTTTACTGCAGTCTTCCCGTATATCGATAATATTCTTTGAACACAAGACCCCTTCGTCATAATCGCTTCCATTTTGTCAACAGTTGAACAATTTCCGTTCATTGGTTACTAAACTGACGTCATTGCACTCCGGGCAGACCCATAGGTGCTTAGTCTCCCCAACAGATATCGAAGAGTATGCATACTGATGGTTCCTGTGGCTCGCTGATTAAACACACCTCTCACTCTGCCTCTCAGGCATACAGTTCGACTTGAACAACGGGTAACTCCAAACTGCCTAAATCGCTTGAACATCGATTTTAGTGTCCTCATCCAACAGACAGTCGCAAAGAGATCCAACTTATCCATCTTCAACTCCCCAACAATCGATGCTGTTGATGCAAACCTGGCTGCTCTCTCATTACCGTAAACACCCGCATGCCCAGGACAGTATATCCACGTAAGCAGATGGAGGTTAGAAACTTCTATAGACGACATCCACTCATACCGAAACCTGCCCTTCTGGATCTTGTGAAGCCTCGACTGGGAGTCAGATACAACAACTGCCCCAGTAAATGAAATCTCAGAGATCCAATGGAGGGCAGCAGTAACGGCCTCAACCTCCATCCTCATACTAGAAGTAGTTGTCATGTATGCCCCACTTCGCTCTTCAACAACCCTACCATGCGCATTAGCCAAGAAACCCCAGCCGGACTTCTCACCACGTTGAACCGACCCATCGATATATACAACATCATCATCATCCCTTGCATCTTCTATCAGCTGCTTAACTGCGAGATCAGCCTTCATGTTGCCCCAATCTCTACATTCTCTTCCAAGAGTAATTATAACGTTGAGATAGTTGGTCATACTACCATCTGTTGGGATCCATTCTTTCCCTTTTGGTAGGGTCGCAACCGTAGTCACCTGTTCTCTCAGCCTGAGCCATCCTCGTACCCTTAACATCATTAGTGTTCTTGTGTAGTGGATGTCTCTTATCCGCAGTAACCCGCATATATGCCTTGGTTTGGGCGAATGCATGACGCGAGCGTAGTGACAGAAGGCCAAGCATATATCTCATCTTCACAATGGGAGTATCTCTAGTGCAGCCCAGGACTATATGCATACCTTCATTCTGAATCCGTTCGAGTCATTCACATTGTGATCTTGATATCGTAAGAATTCCGAGTCCGTAATCTACCACTGACATAACCAGTCGATCGAACAAAAGAACAAGTAGTCTCTGCTCAAGGTGTGCGGCCACCATAACTTTGAGAGCCGCAAGACCACGCTTGCACCGTTGTATCGTCTGTTCAATATGATGTTTGAAAGATAGACTACGATCGAAGGTTATTCCAAGATAGGGCAGCCTGTCTCTGCGCTCGATGGTATGTTCATCAAAGATTACACAGGGTAGGTCAGCCTTGACGAGGTGATTATTCAACGAGAACCACAACATACACGCTTTTTCAGGATTGACCTGAGAGCGAGACTTCCTACACCAACCCGAGATGGTACGCAATGTTTTCTGAATGTCGTCAACCATTTCTCGTCTATCTGACCCAGTCCTATATATTAAGATATCATCTGCAAATGTCAATGTCCGACCCAATCCGGTTGACTGAATTTTAGCTACATTTGCTGTGTAAATATTAAACAACACGGGTGATAGAGGAGAACCCTGGGGTAATCCCGGGCATATACGTGCAGGATCCGATGTCCATGTTCCTTAACGTAGCGCAACATCCGTTCAGTATCTGTTAAGTGATGTATCCTAAATTCTGGCAAAATACAGTGTATGTTATTATAAGTTCAGATACAGGTAAAACTCGTGCCGGGTTTGGAGGATAAAGGAAATAACTTTGAGCACCTCTAGTAACTGTTTAATGAACAGTAACCTATATTTATTATCTTCATGTGCGAATAAATGTAGTAACATTTATACAGCTTGTTATTTTAATAACATCATGCAACACATTGCTATTGTTATTTGATCAAAGACATACAATATCGTTGATGTGATTATATTTAGCTGGTGGGCGATTAATCTATATACATTTTTCTGGCACTGGAAAATGGATTGTGCAAAAAGGGGCATACTATGAATTAAAATGTAAAATGAAAAGTTTAAATTACTATTCAATCGCAAAAGACTAAAATAATTAATTTTTAAATATATACTATTAATTGATTCTATAAGGATCCACCGACCCCCTAGATCGTCTGAACGCCACCCAAATGCCTCCGAGTCTCGCCCCCTTGAACGCTTCAGCGCCCACAGGGGGCGGTACTCACTTTGGGAAACGCTGGTGTAGGTTATAGATTCCCAAACGTTTTCGACCCACCACCCACTTTGCACAACATAAACTTTCTAACGTCCCCCTCCACATTATAACAGTTTACCAACGTCCCTACCACATATATACATGCTCTATTTTTCTTTGACATAGAAAATTTGTATATATTTATGTAATACATGGTCAATTTTCAAATGATTATATGCATGAAATAAAAAATAGGTGACAAAATGGAGCGTGTAAGACAACATAAGATTAATTAAAATGCATAATCCAAATTTAATGATTATTCAATCCCAAAATAATTTATTTTAAAATATTTATTATTTATTTCTTCTTTAAGGAGCTACCGACCCCTTAATCGCCTGTATATCCCCCAAATTCTTCTGAACCTACTAGTGCCCCCCTAGAACGCGTCATCAACTCACTAGGGGCGGTACCGCCCACTTTGGGAAACGCTGGTGTAGGCAATCATGGATCTCCAAAAATCTCTGTCTCTTGTGTTTGATATTATCTTAGATGTTGACGTTATTCCATGCCATGATACTCATCAGGTGTCATCATCATCATTAAATAGCTTGTCCTGAACAGAACTTTGCCACCCCAACAGTCCTCTGGAATTTCTCTCTCTCATAGGCCAGATGTCCTGCCTCTGCAGCCGTCATGTTCAAACCATCAGTTACATCCTGAATCCATCTTCTCCATGGTCTTCCTCTTTTCTCCTTCCATGATGGTCTTCTCAAGTCTTTCATGTCTTTTTATATGTCCAAAATATCTCAATTTTCTCTTTTTAATTTGTAGCATCAGCCAGTTTTCTTTGATTTTGAGTTCTTTATGGATAGAGTTATTTGTTCTTTTCTCTGTCCAAGATATACAAAGGACTTCTTAACACTTATATTCAAAAGCACATATATATTTTTCCACTGCTCTATTAAATGTCCATGCTTCACACCCATACATTGCCACTGGGAATATGCATGCTCTTAGTCATCAGGTGTCAGGATGGCTAAATGTTCTTTCTGTGTCTTCCTCTGACTCATCTCTTTCGACTTTACCGGTTATCACAATGTGTTCTAAACCTCCCCTCCTGATCACATGTCAGAAAAATGATAACTGCCTCATTCAACACCTCCACATTCATCCTTTTAGCAGTCCATGGGATTCTCATCATTCTTCTGTAAAACCACATCTCTATGGCCTCCAGAGATTTTTCTGTATATTTTATACATTCATAATACCCTCACAAAATCATCAATTTATGATCCTTACATGTCCACAAAAAATCATCAATTTATGTCACAAACACTTATCCGCTCTAATCAATCAATTACATACACAAATTCTCCACACAAAATAATCAATATTTGTTGCATCAGAAATATCAAAACAAATAAATTTATTTTTGGCAAAGGATAGCAATAAAATGAATTTCTAATAACCTCCTATTCACAAAACTTCATTTCATGTCTATGCAATATATTTACAGTTGCTAAGGAAACACACCCATAAATATCTATAAAATATGATAACAAACGTATCTCATAATTTTTATATGCTAATCAAGAAATAACAAAAGCCAATCAATGCAATATAATTGTAACAATACATTGCAGACGTAACGATAAGAAGGTAGATAACCAAATTAATATTTTATATTAAGGCTTCAATGTTTATCTCCCTTTAGAAAAAGGAGCAAACAATGAGGTTTTGTTATTCTCATGATTACTTCCCTTCTAAGTATTGCAGAATGTGAAAATGCAAAAAATTAAGCATTGAGAATTGAAAAAGATGTGAGAGGAAATGGGAATTAAAATTTTAGTTTATTAGAAGAATTCAGAGAATGTCTAGATATTCATAATTTTTTTTAGATTTATTGTCTAATATTGGATTCTACATGGCGAGATAATTCTTATTTTCTATGTTTGTTGGTCTATATGCCCGAATATAATCAACAAAAGAACAAACAACAAACAAAAGATTTATTCTTATTTTGAAAGGGATATGCATTGGGTTAAACCTCTAAAAAATCGCTTCTCTGCCTTTTGGCTAAGATCAAAGTGTAGTATCTGTATCGCTTGATATCTGTCATGTAGCTCATTATATGGATTTACAAAGATATCAGCTTGTGTTACGGAACTAGTGCCCATTTAATCGAAGCCGAAGGTTGGGAGCCTTCACTAAATGCCACATGGCTACCCTTGTACAAAACTAGGAGTACCATCGATCAAAGGATTGATGGGGCTTGATAGTTTATAAACGTTTTCACGCCGCTGTACAGGTCCACCTGGTATGGCACATCCGGGCGGGCCCCTAAAAGAAAAAAAATCAACAAGCAATGTTTGGTTCTAAATAATAAGCTCGCCTGTTTGTTGTCAGGGCTCACAAGGGAAGCAAAAAATAGTAACACTGTGACCTACAAAGCATGTCGTAAGAGGCGACTGAGGTATGGGCAAAGGGAATCTACCCTAGTAAATAAAAAGCATAGCAGAAATTGGATGTGCTCATCTACTTGTAAGCGCATAACTGGCATAATGTACAATCGCTCTTAGGCTCAGATCGCATACAAATCACAAAGAGTGGTTAACAAGTGGTCGATATGGAGCGTTTTAAGAAATAGAAATAATAAGATAGTTGTAAGCATTACAGAACATTTTTTTCTAGAATCAATATCACGGCGCTTAGGTTCATCAGCCTCCCAAAAATAGGTTTTTAGTCCCCTTCAGTGGACCACAGAGATAACAGAGGCAATGAAAAGCACTGTTTATGAAGCGTGTATGAAGCGCACACAAAAGCCTGTTCTATAAATCTCTTCTTATGCGTACACTGTGAGGCAAAACAGGATTAGGGAAAAGAAGAGGAGGTCTCTTTTAGTTAACTAAAATAGTAATCCTCATAGCACTTACACAGCAGCTTATCTGACTAGTCAAATACCAACACAAGACGACTACTATAATATGAGCAGATTGAAACAAGTTGTCATTCTGTGCCTTGGAACAGGACACAATCGACTGAGCTACCCATTTCAAGATTGGCAATTCAGCCATGTGTACAGGCACATCAGACTGCAGAGCACATACTTCAAGATTGCCCCAAATATGATATACTGAGGCAAACTCACTGGCCTACTGAAACAACACTGGACAGAAAACTACACAGATCTCTGTGTGACCTACAAAAGACAGCAAAGTTCATACAAGAGACAACATTTCGAATTCGAACAAAAGGATCTGACTAGTTAACAATTTCTCCAAACTCTAAAAACTTAGGTACCAATTTTTTAATGGGTAGTTTATGGATACGATCCTACTGGGAATCTAATCCATACATCATCATCATCATCATGAAGTAGCTTGTCCCTTCTGGAACTTGGTTACCATGCCAGCAGTCCTGAAAAATTTTCTATTCTCTGCAAGATGCCTGGCATCAGCAGCAATAATTCTCAGCTCGTCAATGACATCCTGCACACATCGTCGTCTAGGTCTTCCTCTTGTTCTTCTTCCAGGCACTGTTCCTTCTAGAATTATCTTCTCCAAGAACTTATGTCGTTTGATGTGTCCGAAATATTTAATTTTACTTGATTTTATGTTCTTTAATAGCCAACTATCTTTGATATCAAGCTGTTGCAGAACAGAAATATTTGTTCTTTTCTCTGTCCATGATATTCTAAGTACTCTTCTATAACATTTGCATTCAAAGACATTGTTGATCTTCTCTGCCGTTTTGTCAACATAACCATGCGTTGCCATGGAAAAAACCCCATTAAACACCTGAGTTTTGTTCTTAGGTCCACCAGATTTCCAATAATTTAGTCATTAGTTATTAGTCCCTTTCAGACAATTAAAAGTGGAAGCTTCATAGCACTTGAACAGAAAACAATGCCCCAACTCCGACTAAATCATGAATATGTTGTCCCAACTTCAGATCTCTATCTTACACAGACTATGTTATCACAACTTCAGATCTCTCATCTTACACAGACTATGTTGTCCCAACTTCAGATCTCTCATCTTACATAGACTATGTTGTCCCAATTTCAATCTTCATCTTACCAATGTTATCACAATTCAGATCTCTCATCTTACACAGACTATGTTGTCCCAACTTCAGATCTTTCATCTTACACAGACTATGTTGTCCCAACTTCAGATCTCTCATCTTACACAGAATATGTTTATATCATGTTATGTCTCAACTTACTTTATATAAAACTAAAAATTTCCCTTAGCGTTTTCAGATCTTAGTGTATGGTCACTTCACTAGGTCCTAGTGTGCAGGAGGGCCAATTCCTATCCTCTCATGTGAAATTGAATCAACAACTCTCTTGTGTCTGAGTCTATAAGCGAACCCTTACCCATTACAACTTAACTTATGCATCATATAAGTTACTGTTTACATTGTATAAAATTAAATACTCTTATGTTCTGTCTTGTCTTCAGAACTCTCATCTGATATATAACTTTCTTAACCTCATTATAAAAATCACAAACAGCGTTAAAATAGTTGGGGTTGATTCGCAAAGTCCTGTAAAGGATATGCAATTTTAAAAAAAATCATTATACCCAAATCATAGCTTTATGAAGATAAGGGGATAGCTTTATAAAGATATTAGGGATAGATTATGAAGATAAGGGGATAGCTTTATGAAGATAAGGGGATAGAGTTATGAAGATAAGGGATAGTTATGAAGATAAGGATAAGTTATGAAGATAAGGATAGTTATGAAGATAAGGGGATAGCTTTATAGAAGATGATAGGAGATAAGGGATAAGATTATGAAGATAAGGGGATAGCTTTATGAAGATAAGGGGATAGAGTTAATAAGATAAGGGGATAGCTTTAGGGAAGATATTAGGATAGATTTATAAAGATAAGGGGATAGCTTTATGAAGATAGTTATGAGATATAAAATTTATATGAAGATAAGGGGATAGCTTTATGAAGATAATGGATATATTAATGAAGAAAAGGGGATAGTTTTAATAAGATTAAGAGACAACTTTATCAAGATAAGGGGATAGTTTTGCCAGCATAGAAGGACAGCTTTAACAAGATATTAAAAAAGAATGAAATATCTGTTTATACCAAAAACTTGCCTGTGCTTGCCGCAGTCAAAAGGGGAGCAAAAATAGACACTGCGACCTACAAGGCATGTCATAAGAGGTGACTGAGGTAGGGGTCTAGGAAGCTACCCTAGTAAATAAAAAGTGTCACAGAAATAGGATATTCTGGCCTACTTATAGGTGCATAACTAGCACAACATACAATCATGTTTAGGCTCAGATCACATCTAATCACAAGAGTGGTTGACATGGAGCGCTCAAGAAGTTAGTTAATTGCATATCCTTACAAGACTTTGTGAATCAACCCCAGCTTTTGTACGCTGTTTGTGATTTTTCTAGGCATTATTATGTTCAGTAGTTTGTCATTGCTTTCTGAACAGGTGGTGCCATCGTCCTTTGTAAAAATCCACGCGAAACAATTTGCAACCAAACTGTCCGCAGCGTGATTCGAACTCAGAATGTTGGGGTTAATAGACCAAGTCACTATCCCCTAAGCCACAGACGCTACCATTCGAAGAAGACATTATTAAAAACTGCATTCCAAATACTATTCATATTTTAAAAATACATAAATATAACCAGTAGTACAGCAGTCTCTCTCACATATGATATACTTTCTATATTTAATACCATTAATTTGGTAATCAGTTCGACTTCAACTCTCAATTCATTTACATTATTTAAGTAGCTTGAACTGTCTGAAATATTTCTGGACTTCATTTCTTCTATATGGCTTCACTGCAATACATGTTTTTATGTTCTCTGGTTGCTCAATCCACAACTTGTGGCTAATATTCTCTGCAGTTAATTTTTCTGAAAGTTTGGTGAGACTGTCTTCATCCATTGCCTGGTGAGAAAACAAACAGGATAAAACAAGTTGGGATCAAAAGTTAAACAGAAAGGTAGTAAAGAAAGACTTTTTCTTCAGAAGCTCTATATCAAACGCTTGCTAACCACTCATTATGATTTGTATGTGATCCGAACCTAAGAGTGATAGTACGTTGTGCTAGTTATGCACCATAAGTAAATCAGTCTCTCTCTCGAATCGTTCTTAGGCTGCTTTTATCATTCTATTGTGATATATAAGCAGCCAAACATAAAAAGGATGTAGTGCACAGCCTTCAGTACCTATTGAAGCTCAGGTGCTTATCCTTCGGTGGTGTGTTTGATTTCAACCAGCGTTTACTGGTTCGCTCTCCATTAGCCTTTTGCTGTTCCATCCAAAACCAACAAGGCAGCAGGTTGCTATTTTCTTTTAGGGCAACAGTAGATCAGTCAGAAGCATCTGTTATGCTTGTTATTTACTAGGTTAGCTTCCATAAGTCCCTAACTCATTCTCTTACGATATGCTTTGTAAGTTGTAGTGTTAATTCTTTGCTTCACTTGCGGGCCCTGGCAACACATGGGCGAAAGAAAGATAAAATAGCACTAACATGATATATATTTCTCTGCTACCATTATCGTTACATAGGGCCTACAAGCAATTTTTCCATACCGCTCTGTCCAGGGCAACTTGCTGAAATCTTTTACATGGAATTGAATTTTATATTTCTTGCCTCTCTCAGCAGTTCATTTCAGGGTTTCCCTAGGACACCACATCTCTCTTGAACCCTTTGCCTCCCACTTCAATGCCTGTTTTGGTATTCTTTGATCATTTGTTCTCAAGGTATGCACAACATATTTCCATCTTCTCCTTATAGCAGTTGTCACTAGTGGCTGACCAAAGATTTCTCTGATTTCATCAATTCTGAATTCATCCCATTTTATGTTCATTATTTTTCGCAGTCATTCTATTTTCAAATGCATTCAACTTGCTTTCTATATCTTTAGTCATTTTCCAACTCTAGCTGGCATATGTTAGATTTGATACAACATTTGAATTGAAAATTCATCATTTAGTTTTAAAACTATATAACTTGCAGTTCCATATTTTATTTAAACTTTTAAAAGCTGCTGCTGCTTTGACAATTTGTATCATAATTTTTTTTTTACATTTCCATTGCAATAAAAATTGCACTCAAATAGATGTCATTAAAATGATACACAGTAAAACTATATGGATTAGTTGATCGTTTTTTTTCCCTGAAAAATAACACTACGATGATTATAAAAAAGGTCTAAAGTTGAAGAATTTACTTCATTACACCAGGTTTCCCAATATGGCTCTGTCCCTGTCGGCAGACATGGCTCAACAACTATTGATAGTGTTGCACAAGGTCAGTGATGAAACATCAGTCGCCATCCCACTACTGCATAGCCATCATCAAAAACAATATAACCATGTTAAACATACATATCCCACATGCAGAACTTGAAAATATGAATTGACACAAAATGCAGAAATAGTCAGATTTCACCACCACCGCAGAATAGACACAGCCGCTTGCTGCAATCTTGAAATCAGATGTGGTACTTTACAGTGGTGTTTTTCTGCTTTAAAAATTTTTGCTACCACTTGTACAAATGTGTGCCTTGTAATGCATACACTATGGAAGACATTCTGATGTACCTGTCCTACATGCCACAGAGAACTAACGGGGGCGCAATGAACACATGTTCTTTGCAATAAAGTAACATTGACATGTTTTTTTTAACCCCATTTTTCAAATCTATAAGTATATTGGGAATTAAGGTGTGAGACCTGTATTTTTCATTGTATGTTGGCACACAATAGGTGATGTGGTCAGCATCCCTTTAGCCACCTTAACTTCCCAGTGTTTTTTATGGTACCCAATTGAGGATGGGTTGGTCTGCAAGCTGTTACGGTTGAAAAAATTTTCCAAGCACACTGTGGAATTGAATGCAGACCATGTGCTTAAGAAGAGAGTTCACGAACAACTACGCCTGTTTTAAAAACATCATTTGTTTTATTCGCTGTCCATGGGATTTTTTGCATTCTTCTGTAAAACCACATCTCTGTGGCTTCCAGCAATCTTACTGATTGTTCATGATTCACCGACATACATAATTATTGCTTCAATATAGCACTCGGTCCTCATTTCCCAGCATTGTTGGTAGTGAATTCAAGAGTAGTTTATCATAGTATGTTTTCATAAAAGCTGCTTTCACTTGAGTTATTCTACTCCTTATCTCTGTTGCACATCTCCCATTTGATCTTCTTCTTTGCGTTCGTTCTTTACAACCAATTTTAATCACTCTTTGTGATTTGTTTGATCTTTGCCAAGAACGTGTATACGTTGCACATTGGTTTGATAGGCCCCTAAAGCATATACTTCTACACGCTTAGGACACATGCATCCGATTTCAGCCAAACGTCCTTAGCCGCCTCTTACCGTTACGACATGCATGGCAGGTAACAGTGGTTCTATTCTTTACACCCCAAATTTGGGCCCCGGTAACCACTCGGGCGTCCCATTTGATGTTATGAACGTTCCCAGATACTTGACTGGATGAACTTATTTTCAGTGAAACTGTATCAAACGCTAGCATAACGGTGTTGTTTTCACTGTTTTGTTTATTTTGATATCATACATGATACTATTGCATTGACAGTACACCAATACAGTACGATCGGAAATGTATTAATAATGTATACGACTGATAGTCAGCGTAAAAGATCTACGTAGTGTTTACCTCTAAGATAACTT
Organism: Arion vulgaris; assembly: GCA_020796225.1. Taxonomy (NCBI): domain Eukaryota; kingdom Metazoa; phylum Mollusca; class Gastropoda; order Stylommatophora; family Arionidae; genus Arion; species Arion vulgaris. Next base: position 62,439,971 of record CM036755.1, on the reverse strand, counting down.
TGTGCATAGTGTCAAGCTCTCCCAGGTACTCTTGCGTTATACTGTCCTTATAATTCAAGTGAATCACAGCGCTACAGGCATGGCACGCCTGCGATATAACTGCGCCCATTGGCCATTTTAGCTTTGAAATTAAATCGCCTCTAATTACAACATACTGCACAATAGTATTGTTTGCCATACTGCAAATAAAGCAAACAATTGCTTATAATAGACGTCAGTATTCTTGACTAGTAAATGTATTATGATAATCGCACGCCGACATTGATAAATCAAATACAAATTCGTGGCAGGAAAAAAACAGAAACTCTCTAATCTAGAAGTAATGAAACACTAACCGTCCTTGAACTGTGTTTTCTTCTTTGCCAGACAAGATTTAATTAATTGGAACATAAAAACATTTAATTGAATTAGACAACACAAGGCGAGATTTGGTGCTTATTAATATAGATGTCAAATAAGTGGTTTTACTATAGCCATAGCCCCCATGTAACATTGAGAATTACTACGGAGATTACTGCTGCCTCAAGGACTCTCTCGTGGGTGGTTGAGCAACAACGCTTATACGATTGTCATTTCAGACTCGACGAACAAGCCTCAAAGAATTGAATCGGGAAGTCTGCGCATGGAATGGGTAGACATCATTCTTAGGCCTCATCTCAAGACAATGACTTGGATGTACACACTGGGCATGCTGGAGTGTAGGGCAACGAACGTGCTGATTTTCTTGCCAACAATGCCCCTTCTAGGCAGAGCCGGATTAGACCAGCGCGGGGCCCGTAGCAAATTTTAGCGCGGGGCCCTAAGTTTTGTATGATAATAAATAATAAAACATAAATTTTACAAACAAACTTGTCTCGATTTAATGTGAGCAAATTTAGAGATAATACTAGACAAATCAATTTCTCTAAGTAACTTACATTCAATGTTCATTAAGGTGAGGTTATTTAGACGATCTTGTCCCATCATGTTTCTTAACTCACTTTTTATACGCTTTAATGTTGAAAAAGAACGTTCTCCGCTGCAGTTAGTAATCATTAAAGACAAGTAAATTCGTAAGACTATTTCTACATTTGGGAAACACGACTCTAATGAATTTTCCATTATAAGTTTATAAAATTGCAGTTCAAGGGCCTCATTCTTTTCGTTGCTAATAGCAGCAGCTACATTAGTTTTAAGAGTTCAGCGAACTGCACAAGTTCGTCGCCTAGGCTTTCTTCCAAATCCTCTTGGTAAGAGCTGACAATATTTGGAGTTCTTTTCAAGATCTCTTCTGCTGTAAGAGATTTTAACTGCCGAAATGTTCCAAATACATCAGTCACTCTATGGTACGCTTCCATGCGTTTAGCTAAGGCAGAGATACATTATCAATTATGACAATAAACACATGACTTTCAAATTTTTGTTTGGGTGTTTGATTTTCTACAACTTCATCGAGCGTAGTAGAGCCACTAAAATCGTCGTACTTAGTATTTCGCTTGCGTCGTCGTGAAGTTTGTTGCTGATATTCTTGACAGTGAGTCAGGATTTTGGCTTTGGCCTCAATATCTGAAAATGTAGGCCGCATTGCTTGAACGTACCCGTGTAACGATTCATAAAGAGCATATCCCGTGCTAAGGTCTTGATCAGGTGACTGTAATGAAGCGCTAGACGCTTTCAAGCGTTCTAGAATTCCGTTCCATAAAATGCTAACTATTCCCGTTTCCAACTTACTCATCTCCAAAACTAGCCCATACGCTTGATTACGACACTCTACCTTTTGATCCATGTTATTTGAGATGTCATCCAAAACTTGTTTGATAATGGTAAAACCACTAAAAGTGCTTTTGTCGCATCAGCTCGGAAGACCACCTGGTGTCCGACAGTCTCTTCAAAGTCGGGAGTTTTGAACCTGTATCTTCCAGTGCTTTTGTAAGAATGCCCCATCGATAGGTAGAAGCGGAAAAGAATGTATAGAGACTTTCAACAAAATCTAAAAAAATGGATGCTTCTATACAACATTCTGCAGCACACTTCGCAACCAAATTCAGTGAATGTGCAAAGCAGGGAATGTATTCTGCGTACTTATTTATCTCCTTAATGTGTGCTTGTAAGCCGTTGTATTTCCCACTCATGTTGCTGGCATTGTCATAGCTTTGACCGCGACAGTCTTCGATATCAATGCCATTTTCCTTTAAAAATCAAGTAAACTTTGGGCGAGTTGTTCAGCAGTATGACCTTCCATATCCAAGAACTTCACAAACCTTTCCACTGGTCCAGATGGTAACACATAGCGCACTATTAGAGTGAGTTGGTCCACATGCGAAATGTCTGGAGTAGAGTCCAGTGCCCAGATCTGCTCATGTCTTAGAACAATATTTCATACGCCCACTTGCATTTATTTTAAACTAAGTTTCGCGCGCAAAAACTACTGAACGAACAGAGACTTGAACTGGGTTATGAGTCAAATTTAATTGTTCTTTTGTTCAAGCTTTCAAGTTTTCGTTTATTAGAAGCGTGTGCACAAGAGACACTCCTATACAAAAAGTAAAAAACTGTTACGTTGTTAATGAGCTCAGTGTGACCGCCCAATTAAGTCCGAAATTGAGTAAACATGACCTTGGCCCTAACCTCAATAAAAAAAGAAAAGGGGAAATTATTACCCACCTCCCAAACTTGGTTCCTTGTTTATGACTAGTGACAACTTAGCTCCAGAGGCGCCCCCCAAAGCGCGGGGCCCGTAGCATTGCTACTTCTGCTACTATGCTAATCCGGCTCTGCTTCTAGGTCTGTCAGAAGTAGGGACATAGCCGATGCATTAATGCAAAGGCGCGCTTATTTGTGTGACATGGGATACTCGCAGACACTGGAACAATTGTGAGACTTAGGATTTGATTCTGAACATGCCAGATAGTGCCGTCTTCGTGGTAGAGAGAGAAAATATACTAATCAACTTCAGATGGGTACTGTGAGCAGGTGGGTTTTGGGATGGTTGCTGCAGCGGAGGACGTTAAAAAGCGTCGCAGAAATAGGATGTGCTGGCCTACTTGTAGGCGCATAACAGGCACAACATACAATAGCTCTTAGGCTCAGATCACATACAAATCACACAGAGTGGTTTAACAAGTGGTCGATATGGAGCATTCGAAGAAAAATAATTTGTGTTTAGGATTGTATCCAGTTTATGTAAACACTTTCCCTTTCTTACGTTTATTTTGTTTTACACAATATTAAACAATTTTTGAGAGAAAGTTATTAGACAGCCTAACTTCATGGCACGGAAGAGCGTCAACATCTAAGATGATAGCAAACACCAGAGGCAGAGATTTGTAGAGATCTATGATCACCTACGCCAGCCGGCAAGGCACATGATAATGATGATGATTACTATTAGATTCCTCTCGTACTATATAATTGTATATTAGGGTGGCATCTGTGGTTTAGGGGATAGTGACTCGGTCTATTAACCCCGATGTTCTGAGTTCGAATCATGCTGCGGACAATTTAGTTGCAAATTGTTTCGCGTGAATGTTTACAAAAGGACAATGGCACCACCCGTTCAGAAATCAATGGCAAACTACTGAACGTAAAAGTGCCTAGAAAAATTACAAACAGCGTTAAAAGCTGGGGTTGATTTGCAAAGTCCTGTATAGGATATGCAATTAACTTTAACCGCTATCAGTGGGCGTCTGTAGCTTAAGCGGTAGTGATCTCGATCATAACCCAAGCGTACCTGGTTCAAACTCTGCGGCGGCAAGTTTGTAACGATAAAAATATCGGGCCTACGAACGATAAAAAAAAGACCTCACCGTTCGGAAAGCAATATCAAACTACTGATCGTATAAGTGGTGCCTAGAAAATCGACGACTCGTTTACTGTTGTTGACGGCTAAGTCCTGTAAAGGATATGCCACGATTTTTTGTCCACCGTTATACCTTACACAGAGCCAACAAGCAATTTGTCCATACCGCTCTATCATTGGCAACTCCTTCAGTCTCATGTATATAATTCGTCACCCTTCACCCCTAGGGAAGCATAGGTGCACAACCAAGGCCTTCCAAACCCGCCTATCCAAGGCCATCCTTTCCAGATCTCTCCACTCTCTCCCCATTTTCTTGCATTCAGTCTCTAACTCCTGTCTCCAGGTGTTCCTGGGTCTTCCCCTACCTCTATTGCCCAGGGGTTCCATCGAGAGCCTGTCTTGTGATGCTGTTAGGGGTTTCCTCCGTGTGTGTCCTATCCATATCCACCTTCTGCTCCTTATCTCTTGTTCCACCTGTCGTTGTCCTGTTCTAGCTCAGAGTTCCATGTTTGTAGTCCTGTCATACCATCACAGACGGAATATCCTTCGCAGGCATCTATTGATGAATGTCTGCAACTGTTTGGTGTTCCCTTAGTTGTTCTACATCTCTGCGCCATATAGAAGGATAGCCTTGACATTCATGTATGTAGTTGAGACCGGTATTTCTCGTGTATCTCAATAAAGTTGGTTTCGGGTTTCCTATGACTTTCTTTCTATCTTTAGCACTTTGTCTCTTACTGTACATCTGTCTGAAAGATTACACTAAGCGTGGCCCACTGCAACATAAGGCCGACTAGCTCAGACGGGAAATCGCAAATAACTGTTTTATGGGGGTTGGTTTTTGTATTGGCTTGATAGATTACACAGAGCGTGGCCCACGGCACCATAAGGCCGACTAGCTCAGACGAAAAATTGTAGATACCTGTTTAATGGGGCTGGTTTTTTATATGTTTGATAGATTACACTGATATCGCCGATAGCGAACTTGATGTTCCTGGACTCGAGGTCAGCTCGGTTAAAAATTATCGATTTGAACACGGTACGCGATTGACTACAGGAGACCCTAATCGTTCACTTGGGGATCTAAATTACAGGTACCTCTGAAATCTGTGTAATGCTTGTTTGAATGTCTAGGGACACTGACGATAAGGAAAACAAAGCCTTTACTCAAAAATCTGTCATAGACGTCATATTTAAGCACCATGATTGTGCCTAAAGTCATAGCGGGTCTATCTATTCTATTTTATGTACTCTCTAATACTGCCTTTCAGCGCCAGGTCGAAAAAGAAGACACATGAAGCAAGCCTCTCTATGCGCATTGTCTTTCATTCTCTTCTCCCATCCTGGTTTGCCTCACAGCTTCAGGGAAAGAAGAGGTTTCTAGCACGGGCTTTTGTGTGTGCTTCATAAATAGTGTCTTTCGTCGCCTCTGTTATCTCTGAGGTCCACCTTTTGCCTGGCCTTTTGATTTGTATCCACTCTATTGGAGCTACATCGCTCTCTGTGGTATACTGCCTGTTGGTAATCTGCTTAAGTGGGTCATAGTGGGTAAAAGATTACAATTTATTGAACATTCGAGAATAAACTATTTTCCTATTAACATATAGCGCAGGAATCTCACAAAAATGATGGTTCACAGTTTCATAACGTTTGGTTATTGGTTACTGATCCGACGTTATTTCACTCCGGGCAGACCCATAGGCTCTCAGTCTTCTCCAACATATATTGAAGTATATACACAATGACGGTTCCAGTGGCTCGCTTCTTAAACATCTCATAACGTTTACATAATAACTATTAGTTAAACAAGCAAGTATTCTCTTTAAACAACAAAGCAATTATAGTTGTATCATTATCAATTATTGTATTTAATCAAGTTAAAATGCTATACACAATATCACAGTTAAAAAAGTCAACATACTTTGTTCCGCTATGGCTACCAGACTGTACAGAAGTCATATTAACAACATCAGTAGTCAGTAATCAGTATGCATGCATCGAATAGATTGAAAGACAACAAATGCAGTGGTTTTGGACATTTAATGAGAATGAAATACAACCAACAACCAATAACAGCATACAATAAAAAGAGATCGAGTACTAGAGCTAAGGGAAGACCAAGAGAAAGGTGGATAGACGATATCAAAACCACAGTACATAAACACGGACATAACACAACAAGGGCGACTCATCTGGCCTAGAACGCAAATTAAAGCTCCCATCCCTTTAACAGCAAGAGTGGACAGCCAACTACATCTTCCACCTGGGAATAGACAAGAGATATAGCAATCAGTTATCAGAGGACTATCATCATAGCACTCCGGACATGTCCATATGGGCTCCGATCTCCGCCTCAACAAATCCAGCAGTGTCTAGCAGCCTTACACGCCAGTTCGATGTTGATTAATCAGTCTCTTTACATATTTGGTATGCCGTTCTTTACGGATTTCATCAATATTGACACCCATCTCTCTCAATCTGGTCAGCGAGTGGGACTCACAACCCTGAAACCCTTCTGCTCAAAAATGCTCTCTCAGTGCGGTAAGAATGTCATTTCGGTCCATTGCAGCTCCATCTGATACCGTGGCCATGACAGCCAATCTGTCAGCTCGTTCATTACCCATGACTCCTGCGTGCCCAGGGACAAACAATGAAGGTGATTTCTTTGATCCCTGTCTGTACCAGTACATCCACCCGGTTTTGTCTCACCATTCCTGTTTTGACTTTACGAATCATACTCATGGAGTCACTGCAACATATTCACATTGACATACTCTTACTCTCTGTCTCTTTTTCTAGCAGCTGACACCCTTGGCGCTAAGGGCAGCAACAAATGCATGTCATTCTTCTCTATTCTTGGCCGCCCTCGGTATTGTGTTCCAGCTGTCGCTCGTGTGATGCCGGGGCCTGCAAGGGAAGCAAAGAATAGTACCACTGCGACCGACAAGGCATACCGTAAGAGGCGATCGATGTAGGACCTAGGGAGGCTAGCCTAGTAAATAAAAAGCGTCGCAGAAATCGGATGTGCTGGCCTACTTGTAGGTGCATAACTGGCACACGGTTTTTCGCTCTTAGGCTCAGATCACATACAAATCACAAAGAGTGGTTAACAGGTGGTCGATAAGGAGCGTTCGAAGAAGAAGAAGAAGAAATTTAATAGCCAATGTTCCTCAACGTTTAATTCTATTTTCTCTCTCTTATGTCACGAGCAGAACATTGAGAGAACATATAAGAAATGCAACACTGACAAGAATTGTGACAATACCATCCAACGATTTTATTGAACACAGACCCCTAGGATTGTTGCCGGAGCTGCAGAGTTCGTGCTTTGTGCAATATGCTCGGCAGGTGGTGTGACATTTGCGCGGAAAGGGACCGATCCATGCTGAGTAAAACTCGGTTCAATGAAACATTCGGTTTAGACCAGCGGTTCCCAAACTTTCCCAAAATTACCGCTGACCCACCTTTCAATACATTATACTGCCACGGACCCTTACAAGTTTCTATGTATGAGAATCGTCTAGTGATGGAGTTATTATTACATCACACGCAACAGTTTCTATATATGAGAATCGTCTAGTGATAGAGTTATTATTACATCATACCAACAGTTTCTATGTATGAGAATCGTCTAGTGATGGAGTTATTATTACATCACACGCAACAGTTTCTATGTATGAGAATCGTCTAGTGATGGAGTTATTATTGCATCACACGCAACAGTTTCTATATATGAGAATCGTCTAGTGATGGAGTTATTATTACATCATACCAACAGTCAAGCTGGCTCTAATTTCTCAGACTTCGGGAAACTTCAAATGATCTTTTATTTTGTCCTGTCAGATATTTAGACTCCGGGGTGGTCGGTCCTTTGATTCCACAGCGGAACTAGTTTACCACTGTATTTATACAGTTTTAAAATTTATTTTTCTGTTTGAAATGTCAAAGATAATAATATTTCTTCCAGCGCTTGATGTACACAATGAGTACCTAGCGGACCACTGGAAGCTTGCGGGCCCCAGTTTGGGAAAGTGAAAATAAATAATAAGAGCCTGAATATAAAACAACACAATGCAATATTAAAATAAACAACACACCATTGAAACAAGTCCATCAATTCAAGTATCTTACTGCTGCCTTGTAGTGTGATTGGGGACAATCAAAGCCTAGCGGAGCAAACCGTACACAAAACTTGACGGAAGGCAAACCAAGTAGTCCATAAAAAGACGGGTTAGCTGGGCAGATGACGCTCATCAACCGGGAGGGCAAGTCGTCTAAGTGTCGCTACCCTAAAAGAAAATAGCAACCTGCTGCCTTGTAGGTTGGCAGGGGACAGCAAAAGGCTAATAGAGAACGAACCCAGTAAACGCTGGTTGAAATCGTACACTTCACCGAAGGATAAGCACTAGAGCTCCAAATGGTACTGAACGATGTGACGTCAAATTGCGCTCTTGGCACAGGCTGTGTATAACATCTCAAGGAAGATATGCAACAGAGATAAGGAGTAGAATAGCTCAAGCGAAAGCAGCTTTTATGAAAAAGAAAAACGTACTATACGAGAATTCACTGCCAATGACACTACAGAACAAAATACTCCGGTGCTATAGTGAACCAATACTTATGTATGGCAGCGAGTCTTATAACAAAATTAGTTATTGGTTACCAAACTGACGTCATTGCACTCCGGGCAGACCCAAATGGGCTCAGTCCCCCCTCCCCCAACAGATATCGAAGATGTGTACATAATGATGGTTCCGTGGCTCGCTGATTAAATACACTCCTCACTCTGCCCCTCAGGCATCCAGTTCGACTTGTACAACGGGTAACTCCAAACTGACTAAATCGCTGGATCGATTCAACCTTTATTTTAGTGTCATCACCCAACAGACAGTCGCAAAGAGAACGAAGAACATTCCCCTTATCCATCTTCAACTCCCCAACAATCGATACTGTTGGTGCAAGCTGTTCGCTCTCTCATTAACGCAAACACTCGCACGTCCAGGACAATAGATTCGCGTAAGCATCTGGAGGCTAGAAACTTCGTATAGACGACATTCGTATAGGTAACATTGTATAGACGACATATACAATGAACAAAAAAAAATTAATAAAATCGCTGGAAGTCAAAGAGGTGTGGTCTTACAGAAGAATGCTGAAAATCCCATGGACAGCGAAAAATACAAATAATGAGGTTTTAAAAGAGGCATGCACACAAATAAACCTGATCAAAAGGATACGAATCCGACAATCAATGTTCTTTGTACATGCAATACGAAGATTAGGTTTAGAACATTTCATAACAACGATTACAATTCAGGGAAGGAGAAATCGTGGCAAGCAGAGGGAGAAGATGCTAGATGGTCTGGTATCAGTGTTCAACAAAAGATCGCCGTCAGAACTGACGTCTGCACCAGGGAAACATAATCATACAGAGACACGTTCGACTTCTGCGGCAGGTATGACATTTGATATATTTGGTCAGATAAAATTCTCTCTCTCTCGCGATCCCAGATAGAAATCCAGCGAGCCTGCGGAAAGATCATACTACGAAAACATCAGACTACAAGACAAGAGGGCAGCTCTGATAAAAATATCGCTGAAATAAGTCAGACACTTTATTCAATATGATACCATGTCGATTTACAGCAAACTACATCTACCTTCTCTCTCTGCACCGATGAAAGGCATAAGCAGCAGCATATAAGAAAAACAAGATTAATATAAAATGAGATTAATATGACATAAACAGAAAACGATAAAATACTCATAGTGTTTTGTTAATAGACCACAAAGTTATATATTTCAGATGCGTTTCAAAGAGTAAATTTGTAGCTTGGAACTTGCATATTAAACGAAATATCTGCAGTTGTTGTTTTGAGTGGCTGTAGTTAGTTCAGAGCTGTAGTTAGTTGAGTAGCTGTAGTTAGTTGAACAGCTATGGGTAGTTGAGTGGCTGTAGTTAGTTTAGAGTTGTAATTAGTTGAGTGGCTGTAGTTGGTTCAGAGCTGTAGTTAGTTGAGCAGCTATGGGCAATTTGAGCATCAGCAGTTAGCTAAGTGGCTGTAGTTAGTTCAGAGCTGTAGTTAGTTGAGTGGCTGTAGTTAGTTCAGAGTTGTAGTTAGTTGAGCAGCTATGGGTAGTTGAGCGGCTGTAGGTAATTAAGTGGCTGTAGTTAGTTGAGCGGCTGTAGGTAATTAAGTGGCTGTAGTTAGTTGAGCGGCTGTAGGTAATTAAGTGGCTGTAGTTAGTTGAGTTGCTGTAGTAAGTTGAGCGGCTGTAGTTAGTTGAGTGGCTGTAGTAAGTTGAGCGGATGTAGTTAGTTGAGCGGCTGTAGTTAGTTGAGTGGCTGTAGTTAGTTGAGCGGCTGCAGTAATTAGGTGGCTGTAGTTAGTTAAGTGGCTGTAGTTAGTTGAGCAGCTATGGGTAATTTGAGTGGCTGTAGTTAGTTCAGAGTTGTAGTTAGTTGAGCAGTTATGGGTAGTTGAGCGGCTGTAGTTAGTTGAGCGGCTGTAGTTAATTAAGTGGCTGTAGCTAGTTGAGCGGCTGTAGGTAATTAAGGGGCTGTAGTTAGTTGAGCGGCTGTAGTTAGTTGAGGGCTGTAGTTAGTTGAGCGGCTGTAGTTAGTTGAGCGGCTGTACGTAATTAAGTGGCTGTAGCTAGTTGAGCGGCTGTAGGTAATTAAGTGGCTGTAGTTAGTTGAGCGGCTGTAGTTAGTTGAGGGCTGTAGTTAGTTGAGCGGCTGTAGTTAGTTGAGAGGCTGTAGTTAGTTGAGCGGCTGTAGTTAGTTGAGCGGCTGCAGTTAATTAGGTGGCTGTAATTAGTTGAGTGGATGTAGTTAGTTGAGTGGCTGTAATTAGTTGAGTGGCTGTAGTTAGTTGAACGACTGCAGTTAATTGAACGGCTGTAGTTAGTTGTGTGGCTGTAGTTAGTTGAGTGGCTGTAGTTAGTTGAGTGGCTGTAGTTAGTTGAGTGGCTGTAATTAGTTGAGTGACTGCAGTTAGTTGAACGGCTGTAAGTTAGTTAAAGTCTTGGATAACTTGAGTTGATATTAAGCAAACATATCTGAAATGACAACAGAAAGAAATATAACATTACAAACGATGGCTGCTAGAACTACACAATAATTCTTCTTCTTCTTCTTCTTACGTTTGCCCACTATGAATTCCGACCTAGTCAGAGAATCTAGTATTACGTTTCTGACTGATTTTTTCGTGAAGGTGTACTTTCCTTGTTATCAGTGTCCCCCACCATAAAGGCGTGTCTTCTACGACTTTAGAGGTCTTCTTCTCCTTCTTCACCCTTCGCCCCTAGCATAGGTCCGCAACCAGGGCCTTCCGAGCCTGCCTATCCAAGACCATCCTTTCCAAATCTCTTCACTCTTCCCTCATTTTCTTGCATAGTTATCTTACGTAAAAGTGTTAACATTAGATCACTTACACAGTAGTTCTGGCTGCAATTTGAAATTCGCTGATAAAGCAGAATGGTTGATGACCATTTTCAGCTGGGTAGACTGGGGAGTCGACCATACCGGGATTTGAATACACGAACGCCGCCGAAACGTGGATGTGCTAGACCGAAATGTGCAAAATATCGTAGCTGCTCCACTAACGCTGTAAACTAGCAGTGCAACGTACTTACGCTCTTTGGCTCCAGTCACATATGTACAAGTCATTTTGTTTGTTTGTTAGGTGGTGGATTAAGCTCATATGTGACCGAGACACGTCCATTCAACCTAAGACGGGTGTTTGTTTTGGGTTATATCAGAACGTAATGGTCATTTATCTTGTTGTAACCTGGGACTAGTCCTAGAGCGGACAGTGTGTTGAAGATTGTGTGCTGGTAAGTCTGGAGTCCTGATAAGAACTTTTGGTCTTGTTCTGGTTGTATCCCTGATAAAGGTTTTTTTGTGTTGATCTGGTTTTTAGTCCTGAGAAGGACTTTTGGTGTTGGTCTGTGTTGGATTCGTCTGAAGTTGCTGGCTGGCGTGATGCATTGTTTGTTTGTTTAGTAGGGGATTAAAGCCTCTTTAAGCCGAGGCACGCCCTTTGTATAACTTCATCATTCAATAGCTGTCTTTAGCAGAAATTTGTCACCCTAAGAGTTTTGATTCTCTCTAGGATCCCATTTCCACTGCCGTTATGCTGAAATCATATCTCACATTCTGAATTCCTCGTCTCCGTGTTCTTCCTCTTCTTCTTTGCCGGAATGCCTCTCTCTATAATTGACATCCGAAACTCTATGTGTTTTTTATGTAACAAAACACTTCAATTTTCTCCTTTTATTTGTAGCTTCTTTTTGTAGCATTTGAGGCATCACGGCAAAAAGAAGAAGAGGAAGCCCATGCAAAAGATGGTTTCAGGATGTAACCGATGGTTTGAGCATGACTGTTGCAGATACAGGACATCTGGTTTATGAGAGAAAGAAATTCTGGAGGACTGTTAAGGGGGCAACGTTCTTATCAGGACAGGCTATTTAATGATGATGATGATGATCAGCTGTTAGTTCTCCTTAACTAAGTTCTTTCTGTTAGTTCTCCTTAACTATATTCTTTCTGTTAGTTCTTTATAGATCTAATTGCTCTTTTATGGTACACCGATGCTCCTTCTGTAGCATTCAAAGATACATGTATACTTTGTTCCTTCCTTGTTAAATGTCCATGTTTCATACCCATACTACGCTAAAGTGACAAAGGTAACTATTTTCTTCATATCATTAACATTGTTCCTGGTACATAATGGTAACTTCTTCGCCCTTCGCCCCTAGGGAGGCATAAGTCCGCAATAAAGGCCTTCCAGCCCTCCTATACAAGGCCATCATTTCCAGATATCTCCACTATCTCCCCATTTCTTCTATTCCTTCTCCAACTTCCGTCTCCAAGTGTTCCTGTGTCTTCCTTTACCTCTATTGGCTTGGGGTTCCACCGGAGAGCCTGTCTCGTAATGCTGTTAGGGGTTTCCTAAGTGTGTGTCATATCCATCGACACCTTCTGCCTCTTATTTCTTGTTCAACCAGCCGTTGTCTCGCTCTATCCCACAGTTTCATATTTGTTGTCCTGTTATACCCTTGTAATAATGGTATAATAGATACATAATGGTAACTATTGTGGTGTTACTGCTGCTGGTTGTGACAGTAATTAGCTAATGATATTCATAAGAGGTCTACGTACCTGTGGTCCAAAAATCAAATTGCTTTGATTGCTCTGTACCAACACTGCAATGATCAAATGACGAAACACGTAACAAAAAGTATTGTAGTTTTACAAAATACAAAAACAATATACAACAACGTTTCGACCAAAAGGTTTTTATCAAGCAAAGGATACAACAGAAGTACAGAAATCCACTTCTTACACGGCACAATACATATAGAATCAGACAATACATTCCTAATGATCAAATGATAGCGCTTAATGACATAAATATATACATACATATATCCAGTGGCGGCTCGTCTATAAGGGCCAGTGGGGCCGGGCCCCACCAAAAATAATGTATATCGTGTATTTATTATTTATTAAATTAAAATATAGCAATCTAAAACCATGATTTACGAGATCGCAAGAGAGAGAAACCATGATTTATCCGGAACAAAATGTCTGGCCCCACCAACAAAAATTATCACGAGCCGCCACTGCATATATCTATATGTTATACTTCCTCTTCTTCTGCGTTCTCACTAGATTGGGATTTCGAATTCTATAATAAAGGCAGCCGCCAGCCTCAGATTATCAGCCACGCCATACAGTTTGTCTTGGACGCTAGTGTAAGTGGGCCATCTCTTTCTTCTCGTCTGCATACTGGAGGAAGTTCTGTAGGATATAAACCCTATGATTTCTGCTTCCCCGTTTGTGCCGTCCTCTTCCCGCACGCAGTAAGTTTTGGCCATCCTCGTGATGGTAGGTCTGACATTCTTACTACGTGGCTAAATCTCCGAGGCAGATTGGCGACCGTAGAATCCGTTATCCCATTCCTCATTGTGAGGGGTCGTTGCACCATGTTATGCGTCTTACGGCCTGGTGAATCTGTTTTCTGCAAGCATTTGTTTCGGGTTAGCATTCCCTAGCGGACATGTGCATTCGATTTCAGCCAAACCTGCTTAGTCGTTTCTTACGACATGCGTGGAAGGTAACAGCGGTTATATTCTTTACACCCCAAATTTGGGCCCCGGTAACCACTCGGGCGACGGTGGAGTAAACATGATTAGAGCATTAAAATGATATTGTTCGAATTGGCGCCTGTGTGGTGTCGGAGCCCGCAAGGGAAGCAAAGAATAGTACCCCTGCGACCTATAAGACATGTCGCAAGAAGCGACAGATGTAGGACCTAGGGAAACTATCCTAGTAAATAAAACACATCGCATAAATCGGATGTACTGGCCTACTTGTAGGGTCATAACTGGCACAACGTACAATCGCTCTTAGGCTCAAATCACGTACGAATCACACAGAGTGGATCGATATGGAGAGTTTAAAGAAGAAAAAGAATTCCTAATTGGAAAGAATTAAAAGAATGAAGGTTGGTGAAATTAATAGTACATTAAACAATGTTAGATGATATAAATGAATGAAGGTTGGTGAACTTAATAGTACATTAAACAATGTTAGATGATATAAATGTATGAAGGTTGGTGAACTTAATAGTACATTAAACAATGTTAGATGATATAAATGTATGAAGGTTGGTGACATTAATAGTACATTAAACAATGTTAGATGATATAAATGTATGAAGGTTGGTGACATTAATAGTACATTAAACAATGTTAGATGATATAAATGAAAACGGTGGTATATCATTTACAAGACTTCGCCATCAACCACAGTTGACGAGTAATTTGTTTTCTAGGTCCCACTTACACGTTCAGTAGTTTGCCACAACTTTCTGAACTGTGAGATCTATTTTTACCGTTCGTAAAAATCCATGCCGAACAAATTTGCTTCCAAACTGCACTCCGCTGTGTTCGAACCAGGTACCCTTGGCTTGTGATCGAGCTAACTACCGTTAAATCAAAGACGGCAATTGATAGTCATCCAAAGAGTATCTGTGGCGAATATAGTCAGATGTTTGCCTTGCGATCTTAAAGTTGTGAGTTCGAATTAGGCTCAGGAACCACATGTGTTTTTCTCTCTCGAAAATCACTATAGCTGTTGCCGTAGCTAAGGAGTTCGTGCTTTGATCAACAATGTCGGCAGTTAGCGTGGCAATCATACCCCTTTAGATAGCGATTTAGAAAGTGTTAACATTATCTAATGAAAAGTTAGTACTTACATAAAGTGAGAAGAGCTTCCGAAACAACTCGCTGGTTGTGTTTGTAAGGACACTCGTATTGCTAGGCTAGGCGATGTGTGCCGTAAGGACGCTCGTATTGCTAGGCTAGGCGATATGTGCCGTAAGGACACTCGTATTGCTAGGCTAGGCGATGTGTGCTGTAAGGACACTCGTATTGCTAGGCTAGGCGATGTGTGCCGTAAGGACACTCGTATTGCTAGGCTAGGAGATGGGTGCCGTAAGGACGCTCATATTGCTAGGCTAGGCGATGGGTGTCGTAAGAAATGAGGGTAAGTGGTTCAAATCCTGTGTTTGTCTATTTGTTTTTTCGGAAGTTGTTAATACCTGTACATTGTTTATTTGTTGATCATACTTACATAAATGGACTTTGTTGTCGAGTAGTTGGAATATTGTTGGAAGATGGTTGTTGTGTCTGCGCCGGTGCTGCAGGTGCTGCCGGTTTCACTGTCAATGGTTCAGTAAAGCTATATAAAATAAGGAAAAAACACAAACAAGATACACAATTGTAGTTTGATTGATTGATCGATTGCTTGATTGATTGATTGATTGATTGAGTGAAAGGACTCTCATTATTACACTTCAGTGAATAACCATGTGTGCTGTGAACTCTTTCTTACATATAGATGATCTCTGTGGCTAAGTGGTTACGCTCTTGGGCTTTACGAGTTAAAGGTCATGGGTTCGATTCCAGACCTCGCCGTTCTGTTAACGAGTGCATCCCCCATTTTTGCAGCAGCTACAGAGTTCGTTCTTTGTGCATTACTCTCGGCAGGTGTGCTGCCATTTTCGCGGAGAGGGGCTGAGCCATATGGGGTAAAGCCCAGTTCAATGAAGTCACTCCTTCAGTTTAAAAACCCCTTTAAAACCCTATCTTACACAGGAAGATTTCATCGACGAGGAAAGAACGTTATAGCACCGGCGAGGGTGCCTGATGTCATTTTGAAAATGGTAAAGGTTTTTTATGGATCTTAATTTATTCTTGTTAAATTAATTTTGCCCGTTCAGTGGCTTTGCTGCCTACTTCTATCTTGTTTTCAACTGCCAATGATACTTTTATTTGCAAAACTTCAGCATGAGACCCACATTTTATCGCCAAACCGGATTCAATCCTCGATAATACCGCAAATTTTTTTTTGTCGGGGACATAAAGAAAAATGTTAACCTAGACAGATTCGCAGCGACTGTACTAGCCACGCGGCCATTACATTCCACAGGCTCATGTTCCTTTGTCCTACACTACTATAAAATGCGGTATTACGGGCCGTAACGACATAGTGGTCAACATTATGTTACCAGTGTCAAACATGGCCAATAACAGCAGCTAATGAGCAGAAAATCATAACGACAGAGATGAGGTGCCTTAGAAGAGCTGCAGGTGTGACAATAAGAGACAAAATTAAAAAATGAAGAAATCAGAAGGAGACTGGATGTGATATCAGTCATGCAATTCATAAAAGAACAACTGATTAAATGGTTTGGACACCTGATAAGAATGCCCTGGTATCGCCTACCACAGAGAGCCACACAGAAAAAGTATAACGAGTACAAAGCAAAGGGAAGACCACGCAAAAGATGGAGAGACGGCATCAAGAACAGCCTTATAAAATGAATATCAGCATACAAAGTGCCTTTAGAAAAGCACACACAAGATCACTAAGCCCCCCGTCCCCCAACACTTCTATAAAGAAGTAAATGATGGAAGAGAAGAAGAAGAAGAAGAAGAACGACAGATCATGACGATAGAACGTGTTGGAGAAAGCTTCTACTGCTAAGTTGCGACGTCAAGAATGTGCTAGATCTATTCTGAACACGTCATGTCAGAGCAGGAATAGAACAAACCAAACAAATATTGACAACAGTAGGACCACCGAGACAAAATTGCTAATATTTTCCCCCTTTCGCCTGCTAGGGATTTAGGCCTAATTTATTGTCTACTGTCTCTCCCCAGGTGGATGATGGAATTCGTTGTACACTTTTGCCGTTAAGCGTAGGGATGGGAGTTTTAATTTGCGTTCCAGCGCCAGATGAGTCGCCCTTGGTGTGTTATATCCGTTTGTATTTAGTAAGGTCTTGATATTGTCTATCCATCTTTTTCTCGGTCTTCCCTTAGCTTTAGTACATCATACCTTTTTCTTGCATGCTATTATTGGGGGTTGGTTGTATTCTATTCTTATTAAAGGTCCGAACCACTGTAATTTTTGTCTTCGTTGCACGAAGGTATGACCACCCTGTTTCTGATGTCCTCGTTTCATAGCATATCTTTCCTGGTGACCACCACCGCCTTCCTCTAGCATTTTATTTCGCATGTGGTGAGCTTTCTGTTATGTGTTGCGATAAAGAACCACGTTTGGCACTGGTAACATAGTGTTGGTAGAATATACTTTTATCATGTTTTTTCATCAGTCACAGTCATGTTTCCTAATATGGCACCCCTGACTGATTTTTGTGCTTGCTTTTCTAATCACCAATGTCCCTCGCCATTCAGGCAAGCTTTATTTCGACTTCATAAAAACTTGTAATTTAGATCAAAAAGTGAAATATCGGGGTTATATGTAGTTCAAGCTCGTATAGTCAAGCTCGCACACCAAGATTTGTTACCTCGAACCCATAATATACACGTCAAGCGGTCACCAGAACCGAGTGTTATCAACTTAGCTATTGGCAACCTCTATTGCTAATTTATAATAGAAGTGAAATTATACCTGGCTTGTGAAGATGCTGGATTGCTGCATGCTGGTCTTGCAAATCTACAACACATGAATGAAAGCAGTCCTACAAAACATGTGCCTAAAAGAATTGAGACCATCAGCCATGACAAATTATCTGTGAAAAAGTTGGGTCCATCATTTTCCTGGAGAATAGACATTCTTAATACATTATACATATCTTTATCAATCTTAATGGATTAGTTGATGCTCGTCCATCACGGGTGATGATGACCACACAAATTTTCATCCAAGGGAATGTAGTTGCGCTATGTTTGTCTGTGTGAGCGTAGATGACTAGTGAGCCCGATACGGCTTGAAATGTTCGTGTACAGTGTGGGCAAGGTATACTTGCACTTGTGGGAAGTTTTACTGCCTTTCTGTTTTGACGTCTTTGCTCCATCAGTGATGTTCCATCTGCCTCGCAGACCGAGGAACCACGTCGAAGAAGTGTGCGCCAGGCTGATCTGTCTTGAGCAGCATTCTCCCAGTTGTTGACATCTAGATTAGTTATTGGTTACTAAACTGACATAATTGCACTCCGGGCAGACCCATAGATGCTCAGTCTCCCCATCAGATATCGAAAAGTATGGTTCCCTTGGCTGCTGATTAAACACACTGTTCATTCTGTCCTCAGACATTTCCTTATACTTGTACAACGGATAACTCCAAACTGCTTAAATCCTGATCGATTCAACATCTATTTTAGTATCTTCCTCCAGCATACAGTCTTCAAGTGACCGAAGAACATTCCCTATCCACATTAACTCCCAACAATCGATCGACAAGCAGACCGCTCTCATTATCCACTTATCCATCATCAACCCAACAATCGATGCTGTTGATGCAAGCCAGACCGCTCTCTCATTACCGTAAACACCCGCATGCCCAGGACAATATATCCACGTAATCCTCTGGAGGTTAAAAACTTCTATAGACAACATCCACTCATATTGAAACCTGCCCTTCTGGATCTTGTGAAGCATCGACTGAGAGTCGACACAACAACTGCCCCAGTAAATAAAGTCCCAGAGATCCAATAGAGGGCAGCAGTAACGACCTCAACCTCCATTCTCATACGCTTTGATCTTAATGGAGAACAGACATTCGCAATACATCATAGACATCTTTATCAATTCTAATGTTTCAATTTTTCGCCCGAGTAGTTACGGGGCCCAAATTGGGGTGTAAAGAATAGAACCACTGTTACCTGCCACGCTTGTCGTAAGAAACGACTAAGGAGGTTTGGCTGAAATCGGTCTGCTAGGGAATGCTAACCCGAAACAAATGCTTGCAGAAAACGGATGCACCAGGCCGTAAGGCGCATAACATGGTGCAATGACCCTTCACAATGAGGAATGGGATAACGGATTCTACGGTCGCCAACCTGCCTCAGAGATTTAGCCACGCAGTAAGAATGTCAGACCTGCTATCACAAGAGTGGCCAAAACTTACTGCGGGAAGAGGTCGGCACAAACGGGGAAGCAGAAATCATAGAAATTATATCCTACAGAACTGTCCCCAGTATGCAGACTTGAGAAGAAAGAGGTGGCCCACTTACACTAAGGTCCAAGACAAACTGTATTGCATGGCTGATAATCTGAGACAGACGGCTGTCTTTGTTAGAGAATCCGATATCCCAGTCTAGTGAGAACGCAGAAGAAGAAGAAATGTTTCATTCTCCCAACACAATCTAGAGATTGTTAACCGAATCAGAATATTATTTTACAGTTACTATCATTCTCGTTGTCTTTATGCAGAAAACTAGTCCCGACAGGGATGGAGTGTCTACGCAGAATGCTGGGAGTATCAAGAAGAGAACAGTTTAGAAATGAAGCCATCAAGGAAAACAGTGGGTACAACATCAGTAATAAACTTCATCAAGAAACAACACATTAAATGACTCGGCCTCATAAGCAGATTACCATTGGACAGTGCACTCAAAGAGCAATGTTGCTTCGATACAATGGATACAAAGCGAAACGCCGTACACGCAAAAGGTGGACCTCAGAGATTAAAGAGGCGATGAAAAAACACTGTTTATGAAGCGACAAGCTTAGCCCGTTCTAGAAATCACTTTACATCTTGCCGCTGTGAGGCAACAAATGCTTAGAGAAAAGAAGAAGAAAAAAGAAGATTATTGTCTTTTGTTACTAGTTATCGGTTACTGAACAGACTTTAGCATTCTGAGCAAACCCATTTGTGTTCAGTCTACTCCAACTGATCACAGAGGGTAAGCATACAGATGGTCTCCATAGCTTGATGGTTAAACACACCACACCCACCATTCTTCCTCCTCTCAGACATCCAAGTATGCTTTTCAGTGGCGGCTCGTCATTAAGGGCCAGTGGGGTCAGGCCCCCCAAAAAATAATGTGTAGCATGTATATATTAATTTATATATTGAAATATAACCTAAACCAAAACCATGATTTTTTCGAAAATATGTGTCTGCCCCACCAACAAAAATGATCACGAGCCGCCATATGCTTTTGTTATGTGTAATTTTACAATTTAGCCATTCGTTGCTAATGTTGAAACATTATCAACCAAAGATACCTATTTGATCAAACGTTGTCAGACGTACATAACCATTGTCACTTTCTTGATCAATTTCTTATGCTGACATAACTATTGTCATTCTGTTTTTTATGCTGACTAACTATTGTCCATTTCAGCCATTTTCTTACTACATAACTATTGTCACAATTTTCAGACATTTTCTTATGCTACATAGCTATTGTCACAATTTTCAGCCCATTTTCTTATGCTTACATAGCTATTGTCACAATTTTCAGCCCATTTTCTTATGCTAATAACTATTGTCACAATTTTCAGAACATTTCATGCTTACATACTATTTCCAATTCAGCCCATTTTCTTATCTACATAACTATTGTCACAATTTTCAGCCCAATTTCATTATGCTGATAAATATCTTATTATTTCACAATTTTCAGCCCAATTTTCAGCTTACATAACTATTGTCACAATTTCAGCCCAATTTTCAAGCTTACTAACTATTGTCACAATTTCAGACAATTTCTTAAGCTTTCCTATTGTCACAATTTCAGACCAATTTATTACGCTTTCCTAACTATTTAATTCTTTTGTAGAGCTTGTACTAGTGAGCTCTGAGCCTAGTGAGCTCGATCAAACCCAAGCGCACTTGGTTCAAACTCCGTGGCAGGCATTTTGGAAGCAAACTCATTTCCTGGGATTTTACTAAAGGTAAAAATAGACCTCATCGTTCAGAAAACAATGGCAAACTACTGAACGTATATGTGGTGCCTAGAAAATCAACGACTCGTTTACTGTGGTTGATAGTTATGGTCTGAAAAGATATTCTGCGATTTTCATTTCAACGGTTGTCACACATTTCTGATAATTTGTTCGAGTTTTGAAAACATTTGCAATCACTGATAACAGTTTCTCCCCACAGAGAAAATAATGCATAATTATAATAATCATCAGTTCAAATGTTTATGTAGCTAGCAACCAGTTTCAAAACAAACAGCAACTCAACATTTGTAATGAATTACTTACCGAGGGGGTGGTGATCTTCGTTGAGACAAATGTCGTGCTTCGAATTGTCGTTGGTGTGGGTTTAGTAGTTGGTGCTTTTGTTGTTTTTAATGTCGTTGTTATACACGGCTGATAAAGAAAACGAAAAAAGATAATGCGATATGAAGAAGGAGAAAATTAACTCTTTCACTCCGTAATCTTTCTTACCTCCGTACTCATTTGTATTGTAATGTATACTGGATTAGCTAGTATAATAATAATTCATCTCCTACAGACTGCAAGCAATTTCTCAATACCGCTTTATCCTGGACAACTCGCTCAATCTCCTCCATGGAACTTAGACCGATATTTCTTGCCTCTCTCATCAAAGTTGGTTTCTGGGTTTCCTTAGGTCGTTCTCTCTTTCTTGAACCCTTTGCCTGCTTTGATATTCTTTGATCATTTCTTCTCAAGGTGTGACATCAACTTATCTCCATATTCTTCTTCCTATAACAGTTGTTACTAGTGGTTGTCCAGACATTTCTCTGATTTCATCACTTCTCCTGAATTCATTCAATTTTATGTTCATTATTTTTCGCAGACATCTATTTTCTGATCGATTAATGATCTTGACGGTAATCGGCTGAGAAGGACGAAGTGATTAAGAATCTAAGAATCATATCACAATCATACATCACATCATCACATCATACATCATACATCACCCTTGTAAACATATCAACTTTTATATGCACTAACCAACTCTATATTTACGAGTAATGACGAACCATTCAAGTATGGTGGTTTTACAAAGAGCAAAACCAAAATACAGTAATGTTTCGATCAAAAGGTCTTCATCAAGCAAAAATGCACAAGAAGCGAAAAAATTAAGACTTCCATACACAGACATAATATACCAAGTCAGACAATATATCCATTACGGCCCTAAAATAAAAATATGGAACTAAAAACGAAATAATTGTGAAAAACTAGAAATGAAAAAGAAGATAAAACAATAATAAATCAAATATATACATAGCATATACAAATTTTGCAGGTGTGACAATAAGAGACAAAATTAAAAATGCAGAAATCAGAAGAAGACTGAATGTGAAACCAGTCATGCAATTCATAAAAGAACAACAAATTAAATGGTTAAATGGAACAAAACCTGGCAAAAACGCCCTGGTGTCGCCTACCACAGGTACCCACACAGAAAAAGTATAACGAGTACAAAGCAAGAGGAAGATCACGCAAAAAATGGAGCATCGGCATCAAGAACAGCCTTGCAAACATGAATATCAGCTTACAAAGTGCCTTAAAACAAGCACACACAAGATTACTACGTTTTCCCCAACACTTCCATAAAGAAGTAAATGGTGGAAGAGAAGAACAAGCACACACAAGATCACTACGTTTTCCCAACACTCTATAAAGAAGTAAATGGTGGAAGAGAAGAACAAGCACACACAAGATCACTACGTTTTCCCCAACACTTCTATAAAGAGGTAAATGGTGGAAGAGAAGAAGAAGAAGAAGAAGATATACACATTTAAAATATACATATATACTATGGAGCATGAGAAGAGACAGTATTAGCTTTCGGTATACGCATATCAAAGCAACATTTAAAAATACAATTTGCAATGGAAGACACTCTATAAGTTCATCTGCTGTCTTCTATAACAGAATACATGAAATTAAAAACTCTGGCATATCCTTAAGAGGACTTTGCCATCAACCATTGTAAACGAGTCGTTGCTTTTTTTCTTGGCACCACTTAAACGTTCAGTAGTTTGCCATTGCATTCTGAATGGTATAAGTCTATTTTTACCTTTCGTAAAATTCACGGAAACGAATTTGCGTCCAAATTGTCAGCCGCGGAATTTGAACCAGGTACACTTGGGTTGTGATCGAGCTCACTACCGCTTAAGCTACAGACGCCCACATGTTACAGAATCACTGTATAGACGCCCACATGTTACAGAATCACTGTATAGACGCCCACATGTTACAGAATCACTGATAGAAGCCCAATGTTACAGAATCACTGTATAGACGCCACATGTTATACGATACAGAATTACATACAAATAGCAAATTGATCTTGTGAATAAAATTGTTTCTATTAAATGTTTTGGATCGTTAACTGGCATGTTAAAAAATTGATACAGTCAGAATGGTTGTCTAATTGCTTCTCGTATTATAAGAGTTAGAAGCATAAAATGTAGTACATTAAATCAAATTTACCCTGAGTGGTTACTGGGGTCCAAATTTAGATGTAAAGAATAGAACCACTGTTACCGCCACGCATGTCGTAAGAGGCGATTAAGGAGGTTTGGATGAAATCGGATGCACGTGTCCGCTAGGGAATGCTAACTCAAAACAAATGCTTGCAGAAAACGGATGCACCAGGCCGTAAAGGCGCATAACATGGTGCAACGACCCCTCACAATGAGGAATGAAATAACGGATTCTACGGTCGCCAATCTGCCTCGGAGATTTATCCACGAAGTAAGAATGTCAGACCTACTATCACGAGGGTGGCAAAACCTGCTGTGGGAAGAGGGCACACAAACGGGGAGCAGAAATCATAGGAATTATATCCTACAGAACTCCCCCCCCTCGTCGCTGCGCTTCTCAAGAATCAAAACAACTTGAGAAGAAAAGAGGTGAGTCATTCTCACTAGTTCCAAGACAAAACCCGTCATACATTGGTGAATCTGAGGTAGCGCGGTCTGCAGCTGTTTTAGAGAATCCAAAATCCTCTCTGAGTGAGAATCGCAGGCAGAAAAGACAATTCTAGTAATTAGGTGTCGTGCATGAACTATTCGATGTCCATGACACATGGGAACGCTCATACCATAGGCTTATGGAAAAACAGTTTAGGCCCGTATGTCTTTTAACCAACGGCGGGACATGTGGTCAACATTATGCTGTCGACTTTGCATAGGGGACCCTATGGGAGAGTGGTTAAGATGTTTACCTGGCGTTCTGAAGGTTGTAGGTACGTATCCGACCGAGTCACATTTGCAATTTGTTCTGAAAATCCTCTGAACTGTGCCAGAGTTACGGAGTTCGTGCTATGTCAACTCTGGCAGGTGACGTGTATTTCTGCGGAGAGGGACAGAGCCATATGGGGTAAAACCTGGTGCAATGAAATCAATCCTCCGGCCGTAAAACTCTTCATAAACAATGAAGTAACAAAATAGTTACAAACATTTTCATAGTAAATATTGCCTCTTTGTCTTTGTAGCATGTTAAAATAAACATTGGTTCAGCTGTGGATTGAACCCTGGATCACTCACTTGTGAGGCGAACGTGATAACTACTACACTACTGAACCAAGTCACAATGTAAAAGAAATAAAAATGGCAAACTTACAATTCCACGACGACAATGAATGCTTGTCTTGACTGTAATGGCTTTGGGTATATTCCCTTTATATAGTCCCATGGAGAAAAAGAAAAACAATAACAGAAACATGTTAGTGAAGCCATATACGATACTAGTGATGAATGTTGTTACTACATGTAGTACCTTTTTAGGGGGTGTTGGACAGGTTGGACGAGAGCCTGAGGAATTTAATGGTCACATGGCTAGTGCAGTCGCAGCGAAGATGTTCAGGTTAGGATTTTTCATTTATGTCCACAACAGAAAAAATCCATGGTACCATGAATTGAACATGGGTCTCCCACTGGAAGCGCGCTCTAATCTTTTCGACCAGGCACACCTTCAAGATGAATATGGTTACCATATTACAAATATAATTTATCATAATCATGTGGTGGAAGGTTGATTAGACATAGCTAATTATAAGTAGTTCTTATGAGTAGTTAGTAATTAATTCTTTACTATATGGCTTCAGAAACATGAAAAGCCTACTCAAGACATGAGTGGAGACTTAACATCTTTCACCTTGATGTCTTCCAAGATTATGAACATCAGGTGGTACGACAAGATAACCAATCTGAAGTACTGCAACGTGCAAAACAGCCTTCCATCATGGGCATGCTCAGCAGAGACGACTAAGATGGTTGGGACATGTGAGAAGAATGGAAACTTGTCGCATACCAAAACAAATGTTGTTCTGTGAACTTTCGGAGGAAGAGGCACCAGGGCAGACCACTGCTTAGATATAAAGATATCTGCAAAGCCTCAATGAAAAACTTTTATATAGGTCCCAGCACATGGGAAAGACTAGCTGATGACAGAGTTGTGTGGAAAGCCAAATTGCGAAAGGGCGCAGAGTCTTTTGAGAAGAGACTATGTATGAGCTGAACGACAAGAGAGAAAAGCGAAAACTCAGAAGTTGTCACAGTAAAACACTTGCCAGTTGACCGTTTGTAAAGACGAAAAAGGCTATATTTATTTATAATTATGAGTAGGTTCATCAATCAACATCGAACTTGTACGATTAGTTGCTGAACGATATTGGAGATATTGAGAAGGAGATCGAAGTACATATGGAAATGTCTGTAGTGCAATTAAAATATTCCAAACCTAAACTGAATAATTATCATTTATTGATTGATTGTAGCAGTGACGGCTCGTGATCCTTTTTGTTGGTGGGGCCAGGCACAAAGGTTCGGGAAAATCATGGTATTGGATTAGATTAGATTTTAATTTATTAAATAATAAATGCAGTTTACAAATTATTTTTGATGGGGCCTGGCCCCACTGGCCCTTAATGACGAGCCGCCACTGGATTGTAGTGTAATTTTGAAAAAATTATCAAAGAATAACAAATCAGGTAATGAAGTGGGAGGCAAAGGGTTCAAGAAAGAAGGGACGCCCTTTGAAAACCCCGAAACAAACTTTACAGAGAGACAAGAGAAATATCGGGCACAATTTCATAGAATACATTAAGCGAGTTGCTCAAGACAGAACAGTATGGAGAAATTACTTGCAGGCCCTATGTAATGCATAACGATACGAGACGATTATAAATACATGTTCCTAAATAGTATTTCTCACGTTGTAAACATGCCACTTTCAAATATAATTGGTGATTGGTTTATTTTGCAAGGTCAATATTAGTCTGGAGTGATTGCTGTTAGAATTCTATAGGTATCTTTAAAACAAGACTTAGGTATCTTTAAAACGAGACTAAAGTTTAAGCTTTATCTTCATTGAACTGAATTTCTCCATATAATTCGATCTTTCACTTCAGAAATGTCAAGCCACCTGCTTTTTTTTCTCGATCCAGAAGCTCTTGAGTTTCAACTCTTCGGCTTGGTGCCATGGACATCGTAACCCTTCGGTTCGGTGTCATGAACATCGTAAATCTGGAGAACCTGTTACTTTTCTGTACTTACAGAGGATTTATCACCCGTCGTCCAACGCGCTACGAACAGGCTTGGCAGGCGGGCAAGAAACCTGCTTAAAGTATTGAACGACACAGGAACTCCGTAGCTCCAACGACAGTCCTAGGGCTATCTGGAAAAAAACAACTCATAACCAAAAGGAGCGATGGGAATTAAAACCAAGAATCTACCAAATTCATGGCAAACGGCTTAGCCACTGAGCCACATATCCCCCTCCTCCTCCTCCTATAACACGTATCTTGTGAGTGTCTAGTAACAATGTCGACAAATAGCATAAGAAGAGCAGGACCACGTAAAAGAAAGACTTCAATGTGTGGTGGTGGAGGATTTGGGCATGAAGACAGCGGATGCGGTACGTAAGTCTGATCCATGACGGATACAAAAATCCAAAGGACTGTTAGGGTAGTAAGTTTCTGTTCATGACAAACTATTGGATGATGATGTCTTTAGAAAGTTTAATTTCTTTGTTTCGTATGTCAATGATGTTTAATTGAAGAAAATTAAGAAAATCTTCTTTGAGGGTTCTTGTTTCTTTTTTGTTCTGATACAAGTTTTCTTTTTCTAATGTGCGAGATGCATCTAGAACAGCAGTTCCCAAACTTTACATTACCACGGACCGCCTTTGAAATACATTTTGCTGCCGCGGACCACCATCAGTTTCTGTACACTAAAATGGACAAGAATGGATGATATGTTTCTTACAATAGTAAACAATGTTCTCAGACTGCGGGAAACTTCAATTGATCTTTCATATTGTCATGTCAGATATTTAGACTCCGGTCTGGTCCGAATCCTTTGATTTCGCTGCAGAACTAGTTTATCACTGTTTTATACATATTTTAAAAAAAATATTTTTCTGTTTGAAATGTCAAAGATCATAATATTTCTTCAATCTCTTGAAGACCCATTGTGAGTACCTAGTGAGTTCCACGGACCCAAGTTTCGAAACCCTGATCTAGGGTACATGATGCTGATGTTAATAAACCAATGATCCTTACACACACACACACACACACACACACACACACACGCACACACATATATATATATATAGTACATTACCGACAGTCAATTGACAAATGTTTGCTGTGACAACGTCTGAGTTTTCGCTTGTCTCTCTTGTCTTTCAGCTCATTCGTAAATCTCTTTTTTCAAAGATTCTTCCAGCCAAAATCAAGGATAAAGTATCCTATCCATTTATGCCTAGCCTGGGCAGCTGATATGGGGAATAGGCGTTGCCCAATTTGCACAATCCTCCTCTCTATCCTATTGTTTCATTCAAATGAAAGGCAAACTCCATACGTTTGAAATCAGGCAGGGGTTGCAGAGGGGAATGTGACAGGAGGGATACTTTTCTGGGTGCCGCATGGACAACGAAGGAGGGGGAGGCCGAGAAGTGCATGGAGGCGGGATTTGAGGTAGAGATCAACGGTGCAAAGAGGGGCTGGAGGGAGTTTCAGGAGACAGCTTGAGATAGGAAGAATTGGTATGAGTTGGTTGAGGGTCTATACCGCAAACCGGGTTTAAAAATGTAGAGAGTGGGGAGGGGGTTGCAGGGGATGTCAGAAGATGGAATGGAATACGTAATAATCCTAATAACAAGACACTGTCTTGTCTTAGAGTCCCTCCTTCCGGAGTTTTGATCAAGGTTTGCTCCCTATAGTCTTCTGCATAACCTTGCTGACCCACACGAAAGGGGGATTTTCTATCAACGTTTAATTCCACAGACTTTAGTTCTCCCGAGCTCCCGCCCACAAGGCAGCGGGTTTAACAGTTGCAGATGGTACCGTCTAACTGTGGTTCTCAACCTGTGGGCTGCGACCCCTTTAGGAGGAAAACACATATTTTCGATGATCTTAGGAACCGAGACACCGCTCCTCTATCTGTCTCTAGGCGGTTCCTCCCACATGCAGATACGCCCACATACGAGTACCCGGCTTTGTGATTAATCACTATGCTTTAATTATGTTCAATTTGTAACAATGATAATACATCCTGCATATCAGATATTTACATTACGATTCATGACAGTAGCCGCCCGAGTGGTTACTGGGCCCAAATTTGGGTGTAAAGAATAGAACCACTGTTACCTGCCACGCATGTCGTAAGAGGCGACTAAGGAGGTTTGGCTGAAATCGGATGCACATGTCCTAAACGTGTAGAAGTCTATGCGCTTAGGGACCTAACAAACCAATGTGCAACGTATAAACGTTCTTGACAAAGATCACAAAGAGTGATTAAAATTGGTCGTAAAGAACGAACGCAAAGAAGAAAAAGATAACAGTAGCAAAATTACAGTTATGAAGTGGCAGTGAAAATAATATTATGGTTGGTGGTCACCACAACATACGGAATTTTATTAAAGGGTCGCGGCATTAGGAAGGTTGAGAACCACTGGTCAAAAAAACATAGATAATGATACCTGGTCAGATGCTTGCACAGTAGCTGTGCTGTAGTCTCCAGCTTGTATTGGCGAAGTTAAGATAATTTGACCTGTAGGTAGCACATCAAAGTATGTAGATGATTGACTGTAGAAAAAGACATCATTGTTGCCCTGGAAAGCCGAGTCATCATCTTTAGCTGTGAGTTTAGCTATTTCATAACCTGTCAGGAGAAGATTGTAGATAAAAGAGAATATTTACTTACTTGCTTATTCCGTTCCCTTTAAATTTTGAAATGCAATCGTGTCACCATTAATACAAAAAGGGCATGTTCAACACAATCTTTCTCCCAACATTATGATATCAGTGCCAAACCTGGACGCTGACATCAAATGATAGAAAAAAAGACTAGTGAAGACAGAGGTGAAGTGTCTACGCAGAATGCTGGGAGTAACAAGAAGAGACCCGTTTAAAAATAAAGACATCAGGACAAAAACGGGTACCAAATTTGTACTGAACTTCATCAAGAAACAACAAATTAAATGATTCAGATACTACTGCAACTACAACAACACCAATAACATTAACAGTTGCTACTATTTCAGCTACTACTAATACTACTACTACTACTGCTACTACTACTGCTGCTGCTACTACTGCTACTACTGCTAAACCTACTGCTGCTGCTACCACTACTACTACGATTAGTACTACTACTACTGCTATAACCACCTCTACTAACAGGTCCCATACTAGTACTACTACTACTACTACTACTACTAGTACTACTACTACTACTACTACTACTACTGCTGCTGCAATCACAACCACTACTACTACTACTACTACTACGACTACTACAGCTATTGCTATTACTACTACTTCTACTATCACCACTGCTATTACGACTAATGTAGTTGTTACCACAGCTGTTACTACTACTGCTACTACAATACCTGCTACTACTACGCTACTACTACTGCTACTACTACTGCTACTACAACTGTTACTACTACTGTTACTACTACTGTTACTACTACTGCTACTACTACTGCTACTACTACTGTTACTACTACTGCTACTACTACTGTTACTACTACTGCTACTACTACTGCTACTACTCATGTTACTACCACTGCTACTACTACTGCTACTACCACTGTTACTACTACTGCTACTACTACTGTTACTACTACTGCTACTACGACTACACTCGCTATTGCAATTACTACTACGCTACTATCACCACTGCTACTACTACACTACTACTGTTACCACTGCTGCTGCTACCACTACTATTGCTACTACGAGTATTACTGCTACTACATGTACTACTATTACTAAAATTGTTACGAGATCCATTTCAGTTATCGGTTACTCTATGCTTGATAAGGTGGTTTTTTTCTTTATCTACCCCAATTAGGAAATTAACATAAAGACTGATTTTTTATTACCTTATGGTATGAACTCACTTCACTTCATATTTCAAGGCTCTAGTGTGCAAGGGATCATCATCATCAAGGTGGGTATCCTTTATAGGACGTTGCTCTCTTTGCAGCACATCTGAAATTCACTCTGTCTCTTGCCAGTTCACCCACTTCGTCGATGGTCATGTTCATGGTTTCTTTAATATCGTGTAGCCATCTTCTTCTTGGTCTGCCTCTGCCTCTGCGTCCTGGGACCCTGCCCAGGATAGGTGGCCAATTCCTTTCGTCAGTGTTGAACGTCGAGTGGAGGATTGAACCCACAACCCTCTTGTGTCCTAGTCCATAAGCGAACGCTCATACTTTACGCTTATATCTCCCACATACTACCAATAAAATAACAAGACATCGGTTGCAACAGTACATTATGATGGAGGAGGCATGAGTACTGGCTATAGATCGTGATTTTTTTCAATTGATCTGTAACGAAAGCGACGTTTCGGAAAGAATATGCTACATATAGACAAAATATGAAACAAACTAAAGGGTTACAACCTCTGCCAGATTGGAAGATAGTAGTGTAATAAATGGATTACTTCCCTTGGGCTATTTAAGTATATTTGTTTGTGGATCGATGTCTCCGCAAGATTATGAACATAAGGCGGTACGACAAGATAACCAAATCTGAAATACTGCAAACGTGCAAACTTGCCTTTCATCATGGACATGTTCAACAGTAGAAGACTAAGATGGCTAAGGCATGTGAGAAGAATGGAAAATAGTAGCATACCACAACAAATGTTGTTCTGTGAACTTTCTGAAGGAGAGGCACAAAGGCAGAACACTGCTCAGATATAAGGATGTCTGCAAGGTTTCAATGAAGACTTTTTCTTTCTGTTCCAACAGAAGGGGAAAATAGCTGATAACTGAGTTATGTGAAAAACAAGATTACACAAAAGTGCAGAATCTCTTGAAAAGAGATTTAGGTTGAGCTGAAAAGCAAGAGAGACAAGCGCAAACACAGAAGTTTTCATAGTAAAATACTTGACACTTGTTCGTTTGTAAAGACGAAAAGGCCATATATACATATATATATATATACGTATACGTTTGTATGGTGATGGGGGTGGTGTTGGACTGGGACGGTCAAGAGAACTAAAGGCTAGGGATTTAAACCTTGTTAGAAAATCATCACGACTTTGTGAGTCAGCTAGAGGACTAAACTTCAACCATTAATCCGGAGGGATTAGCCTTAAGGCAGTAGATGGTTAGTTATACTCCTTTTATTCTGCGGAGAGGGACGGAGCCATATGGGTAAAACCCGGTCAATGATGTTAATCCTTCGGCTTAAAACCCTTTAGACCAAAAGTTAAAAGTTTTAATACAATAAAGAAAAAAACCACTTAGATTTGTCACATGAAACGTAAAGACCATGTCCCCCGGACTGGATAACATAAAACTGTCCAAAACCCCAGAAAACATCAACTGTCATAGACAAGGAAACTGTAGAGACTGCAAGGGAACATAGCTGCTATTCAAGAAACCATGCTTTCAGATTGCTGCCCAGTGAAAGAAGAAAGCTATACGTTCTCCTGGCAGGACCTATGTACAAATTGACACAGATTGGTATGGATTAGCTTTGTTGTACACATGAGAAATGTAGCTTTTCTGTACACATAAGAATCGTGGCTTTTCTGTACATAGAAGAAATGTGGCTTTTCTGTACACATCAGAAATGTGACTGTTTTGTACACAAAAAAATATGTATCTTTCTGTACACAAAAAATCGTGGCTTTCTGTATACATAAGAAATGTGGCTTTCTGTATACATAATAAATTTGGGTTTTGCCTATGAGAAGCATGGGTCTGATGTGTTTTGGCGGTTTTTTTACCTTGGTGCCTGCTGGCACCAGGTTGCTGACTCTTGATCTGATATTTTTATGGCGCACTTTGGAATGTCACCTGTCACACTGGTGCGCCTGGGCACAACACCCTCTGAGAACCATTGACCTAATGTATTATTGAGACATTAGGGTCTCCGATAGTGTAGTTGATAACACGCCTCGCTAGTGAACACATGCCATAGGAATTCCGGTGTCCGAAGTCAGGTTGGGCAAAACATTTTCGATGTGCACACTTTACGCGGCCAACTACAGGAAACCATGATCCTTTACTTGGGATTTCAATTACAATTACACCTGAAGTCGAAATAAGGCTCTCTTGAATGTCCTAGGACACTGGTGATAAGAAAAGCAGGATTTCATACAAAAATCATTCAGAAGTGTCGTATTAGGCACCATGAATACCTTTGAATTCGGAGAAGGCGGGGGACACTGATTATAAGAAAAGCAGGCCTTCACGCAAAATTCAGTCAGAAGTGTCATACCAGGTCCTGACTACGCCTGAATTCATAGCGGTAAAATACTGTTGGAGCATTTACCTGTATACAAACACTACCTACCAACTGCCTTGCATTCCTCGACGTCAAACGAATTGGTTACGTTGTTGATGATTGGGGGATTGTCGTTGATGTCCTGAATAACGATTGTCAGTGTGCCTGTCCCGGTCTTTCCACGTTTATCTGTCACCATGATGTCCAAGGTTACTGGTGATGGCATCCTCTTTTGATCCAGGTCATAGTCACCAATAGAGCTTACAGTTCCTAGAAAATTAATTAGCTTAAAGTATATAGAAGATTAATTAACTTAAAGTATATAGAAGATTAATTAACTTAAAGTATATAGAAGATTAATTAACTTAAAGTATATAGAAAATTAATTAGCTTAAAGTATATAGAAGATTAATTAACTTAAAGTATATAGAAGATTAATTAACTTAAAGTATATAGAAGATTAATTAACTTAAAGTATATAGAAGATTAATTAGCTTAAAGTACATAGAAGATTAATTAACTTAAAATGCCTAGAAGATTAATTAGCTTAAAGTACATAGAAGATTAATTAACTTAAAGTATTTAGAAGATTAATTAGCTTAAAGTATACAGAAGATTAATTAGCTTAAAGTACATATACGATTCATTAGTTTAAGTAGACAGAAGATTAATGAGCTTAACGTAGACAGAAGATTAATTAGCTCAAAGTACATAGAAGATTAATTAACTTAAAGTACATAGAAGATTAATTAGCTTAAAGTACATAGAAGATTCATTAGTTTAAGTAGACAGAAGATTAATGAGCTTAACGTAGACATAAGATTAATTAGCTTAAAGTACATAGAAGATTAATTAGCTTAAAGTACATAGAAGATTAATTAACTTAAAGTACATAGAAGATTAATTAACTTAAAGTACATAGAAGATTAATTAGCTTAAAGTACATAGAAGATTCATTAGTTTAAGTAGACAGAAGATTAATGAGCTTAACGTAGACATAAGATTAATTAGCTTAAAGTACATAGAAGATTAATTAACTTAAAGTACATAGAAGATTCATTAGTTTAAGTAGACAGAAGATTAATGAGCTTAACGTAGACAGAAGATTAATTAGCTTAAAGTACATATACATTTTATTAGCATAACCTTTTCATCCGTAATTTATTTTACATCTGGACACGTTTACTTCGCAAAGTATACTATATTATCCAGTACATTCACCCGAGTGGTTACCGGGGTCCAAATTTGGGGTGTAAAGAATAGAACCACTGTTACCTGCCACGCATGTCGTAATAGGCGACAAAGGAGGTTTGGCTGAAATCGGATGCATGTGTCCTAAACGTGTAGAAGTCTATGCGTTTAGGGGCCTACCAAACCAATGTGCAACGTATACACGTTCTTGGCAAAGATCAAACATATCACAAAGAGTGATTAAAATTGGTCGTAAAGAACGAACGCAAAGAAGAAGAAGATTTCCCACAACATCAGTACTGAACTTCATTAAGAAACAACAAATTAAATGGTTCGGACATATAAGCAGATTACCAACAGACAGTGTCCTTCAAAGAACAATGCTACTCTGATATAGTGGATACAAAACAAAAGGTGATCCACGCAAAAGTTGGACCGGATATAACAGAGGCGAATAACACCACGGTAAGAAGCACACACAAAAGCCCTTTCTAGAAAACTGTTTTAATCCTGACGCTGGGAGGAAAAACATGACTAGAGAAAAGAAGAAGAAGAAGAAATATTGAACCAAGAGATGAAGAAAAGACGGTGACGCCTTAAGAAAACTCGTAGGAATATAGCAAGAGGGGTCTTTTCCTAGAATCCACAGGTAAAGCGACAGAGTGAAGCATAGAAACACATGGAGAAGATAATTGGAGACAGAGATTAACGATATACAAAAGAACTGGAAGGAGCTGTTGTACGGGGACTTGGTATGAGCTTGTTGAAGGCATATGCCCCAACCAGGACTAAAAAAAAGGCACAATAGAAAGAGAGAGATCTCTTTGATCGTTTGGAAAGATTTGTAATGTACATTTAATGTTATGTTATGAGAAACAAGTGCTTCGGAGAAACGCACATAAACGTAGTATTGAAACTAATTACAATCAACAATCCTTCGCCTAAAAACAGGTCACTGCAGGCTCAACCATCACATGCACAGAATAAATCATGCTCAGACTGGACAGTGTTACGTAGAATAGAAGGACTGAGATGGTATGATAAGATTACGAACGAGAAACTGAGAGAACGAACTAAGCAGATACCAGTGAGGAAAGAGCTAAGAAAGAGACGCTGGCGATGGATTGACGATACATTGAGAAGACCAATCGGAAGCATTGCAAGACAGGCACTGTTTTGGAACCCGCAAGGAAAGAGGAGTAGGGAAGGCCTAGACATACCTGGAGAAGAGAACTGGAGGCGGATTTTAAAAGAATATGTAAAACAGGAAATGAGTTAGAAGGAATGACAGGAGAGAGGAAGAGCTGGAAGAGGTTTGTTGAAGACCTGGGTTCCATTGTGAGTTGAAAAATGAAGAAGAATAAAACTGAACAGTGTGCATGTCAGACAGAAACACAGACTCCAGGGCACATCCTGCAGTCATGTCCATTTTACAACATACATACACCAACGAAACGAAACATTGCCTCATGAACGAAGCTTAAAAAGCAAACTTTGGGAAACTCTCGAGGAACTCCAAATGACATGCAGCTTCATAGAGGCAACATATCTCATGGTTTAGACGAGCATACGAAACCGAACGCAAAGAAGAAGAAGAATTCTCCTTCGTCAGCGATCTTTGGTCATGAGCTGAATTTACTGTGGACCACAACCTGGGCAGTGAGCTTCAGGTCTGTCAGGTTTCCCAAAGCTTAGTTTTCAGGTCGACTGGATGTGGCCACATGTTGCTTCTCAGTTCACACAGGAGAGGGCAGTCTTGCAGGACATGCTCCGATGTCTGTTCCGCCTTTGCTGACACTGGCAGAAAGCTGTTTGACTTATTCCTAGTCTATGTAAGTGTTCGGTGAATCTGCAGTGTCCGGTTATCAGCTATCAGTTATATGAGGACTATCATCATAGCACACCTGACATGTCCATATGTGCTCCTATCTCTGATCAGGCAAATCCAGCAGCGTCCAGCAGCCCAACACGCCAGTTCGATGTTGATTAATCAATCTCTTTGCATATTTAGTATGTCGTTCTTTTCGGGCTGCACCAATATTGACACCCATCTCTCTCAATCCGGTCAGCGAGTGGGATTCACAGCCCTGAAACTCTTCTGTTCGGAAAGACTCTCTCATTGCATGAAGAATGTCATTTCGGTCCATGGCAGCTCCTGATATTATAGCCAAGCCAGCCAATCTATCAGCTCGTTCATTACCCCTAACTCCTGCGTGCCCAGGGACAAAAATGAAGGTGATTTCTCTGATCATGGTCTGGTACGTAGTCGAAATATAATGACCTGGTCTTTTCTGTTTAGATCTTTCAGAAGTCTTTGAATAATCATATCCAGTGTTTGTCTTCCAGTCTACTGCAGATTTTCTCTGTATGAGGGTTTTGACCTCCTGAAAAGCCAGGGGTTAGTAAATTTGCTTTTTGGCACTGCCCTCCTTAGCTAAGACATCGGCACTCTCATTGCCTGCAGTGACACAGTGAGATGGAATCCACTGTAAGTGAATTTCTGCCTTTTCTGAAAGCTGAGCAAGTTCTCTTGTTAGGATATGTACTGTGCTTGAATGACAGAACATGTGAAACCTTAAAAACACTATTTCGATATTTAGATGCGTTACCCTAGTTCAATACTGTGCTTGAAGAAGAATAAGAGTAGGCCCACTGGACGTGCCAGAAGAAGAATATGAGGAACCATAAACCTTCTAATATTCGTCAACATAAATGATTGTTTACCTGTATCGGGGTCTATGACAAACTTGCTATTAGCCGGCTTAACGATGCTGAAGTAGGCAATATCATTGAAATCTGGGTCTTGTATTATCCAGCTTGGAGTAAATGAGATCTGTAAGCATAAGCAATATACGAGAGGAAATCAAACATGGCCTCTGACTAAGACACAAGAAAGAAAGATTACAATATGTGAAATGAGATGTCTACGAAAAGCTGTCAACTTTACAAGGAGAGATAGAGTGAGAAACGAGAATATCAGAAGCATCGTTGGTACCATGCATACAGCACATCGAGAAACAAAGAATAAAGTGGTTCGGCCATCTAATGAGAATTGAACCACATTTACTACCATCACGTACCTACAATAATCGACACTCAGGGCGCAAAGCAAGAGGCAGGCCAAGAACACGATGGATAGATAACATCTTCTTCTTCTTCTGCATTCTCACTAGATTGGGATTTCGGATTCTCTAATAAAGATATCCACTGCCTCAGATTATCAGCCACACCATACAGTTTATCTTGGACGCTAGTGTAAGTGGGCCACCTCTTTCTTCTCAAGTCTGCATACTGGGGACAGTTCTGTAGGATATAATTCTTATGATTTCTGCTTCCCTGTTTGTGCCGACCTCTTCCCACAGTAAGTTTTGGCCACACTCATGATGGTAGGTCTGACATTCTTTCTGCGTGGCTAAATCTCCGAGGCAGATTGGCGACCGTATAATCCGTTATCCCATTCCTCATTGTGAGGGTCGTTGCATCATGTTATGCGCCTTACGGCCTGGTGCATCCGTTTCCGGCAAGCATTTGTTTCGGGTTAGCATTCCCTAAGATAACATCTCAGAGTCCCTGCGAAAGCATGGACTGACAACGTCAAGCGCAACATACCTGGCACAAGATAGAAAACTAACTCTCCCACGTCGCTTCACGGCAAATGTGGATAAGATAAGATAATGAATTACAAATGTCAATCAAAACCCAGTATGTTGTAAATATATGGTTACACTTGTCCCAGTGGTTGATAGGACTACAATTAGGTGTGTAAAGAGTAGAACCACTGTTATCTGTCACGCATGTCATTAGAGACGATCAAGAAGGTTGGACGTAGGGTTAGCTACTCCACCTAGTAAAAATCACTAGATAGGTACATCCAATGATCAATGAAATCACCTTCATTTTTGTCCCTGGGCACGCAAGAGTTAGGGGTAATGATAGATTGACTGGCTTGGCTAGAATATTAGAGGGAACTACCATGGATCGAAATGACATTCTTCACGCATTGAGAGATTCTTTGCGAACAGAGGAGTTTCAGGATTGTAAATCCCACTAGCTGACCAGATTGAAAGAGATGGGTGTCGATATTGGTGAAACCCGAATAGAACGACATACTAAATAAGGAAATAAGGCAAAGAGATTGATTAATCAACATCGAACTGGCTTGTTGAGCCGCTGGACGCTGCTGGGTTTGCTGAGGCGGGAGATAGGAACCCCTATGGACATGTCCGGAGTGCTATGATGATAGTCCTCATATAACCGATAACTAGATAGCTAAATAAAGCACAATCTGGGAAATTCAAAGCTCGTCACCCGAGGAAGAAAAAGGACCCTACAAGGAAGGACACATGAAGAGACCCAATGAAATCTGAAAGGAAATCGGGCTGCCGACTCCCCTTCTTTCAACCCGGAAGAACTAAAGGAATATCACCTGGAGACGAAGTTGGAGATGAAAATGCAAGAAAATGGAGAGAGTTGAGAGATCTGGTAAAGATGACATTGGATAACAAGGCTTTTAATGCGTTGGATGCGAACCTATGTCTCCCTAGGGACGAAGGGTGAAGAAGAAATTGGCTATACTGGAGTCTTTTTCCGCTAGGCGCTATGAATTCAGTGTAGTCATGGCGCCTCTGAATGGGTTTTGCATGAAGGCGTGCTTTCCTCATCGCTAGTATTCCACGTCATTCAGACAAGCTTTAGTCCAACTTCACTGATACTTGTACTTTAGATTTCCAAGTAAAGAATCAGGATCTCCTGAAGTTCAACCACGCACTGTGTACGCATTGAAAACGTTTGGCTCAAGCTCATCTCGAACCCATGAATATCCAAGGCACTATCAGCGTGGCAATCTTGCGACCGTGACATGAAGCTGATTAGAGCAATGCGAAGAGCGATCGCCTTTCGAATCAGGAACAACAAATGTTGTATGTTCTTTTCCCTCATCCGACGTTCAAAAAGGAGAAAAAGAATAGATTCTCCTACCTTCTGCATACTTGGGTCTAAAAATGTAAAGCAACAGTCATCTTATAACCTATGATTTGCAAAGACTACCCGTCCTTTTCATTTTCAGTACGGTTATACTCAGTGGCGGCTAGTGGTCATTTTTTTGGTTGGGCCAAACACAAATTTTCGGGAAAATCATGGGTTTAGAAGTATTTTCTATTATTTGTCTATTTGATGAA
This sequence comes from Arion vulgaris, assembly GCA_020796225.1. Classification (NCBI taxonomy): domain Eukaryota; kingdom Metazoa; phylum Mollusca; class Gastropoda; order Stylommatophora; family Arionidae; genus Arion; species Arion vulgaris. The sequence continues at coordinate 62,400,805 of CM036755.1, read as the reverse complement.
GTTATTCCCCCTTTCGATGTTTGGTGGGGCCGGGCCCCACTGGCCCTTAATGACGAGCCGCCCTGGTTATACTATATATGTGCTACTCCTTATTTAGGGGGATCATCCTATTATCAGTAATGGCCATGACATTTTGCAAAATCATTCTCAATAAAATCAAAGTGGCAGTGATACAACCATGAGAGAAGAATATGCTGGTTTTAGACCTGGGAGAAGCCTCTTAGATCAAATAATTACACTAAGACTAATACTGAAGAAACATATTTAGGAGCACCAATCGCTTATCTTAAATTTCATCGATTACAAAAAAAATTTTGAGTCTACACAGAATCTCCATGTGATATATTCTGAGATGCTATGGAATACCAGCTAAAGTAATAATCATTATTAAAAGCCTGTATGATGGTTTACAGTGTTCCGTCCGCACTTTTTTTTTTTTGTCGTCACACTGCTACTGGGTTGTTGCACAGTGGCGTAGTTTTCTGTTTTTGTCTTGTGCTGTTCTTGGTAGCTTGGGTGATTGTTATTTTACTTTTAACAGGATTCTGCTTAACCATCTAACCATCTTTTCGTGGTCTTCCTCTCGCCTTCTTTCCTGAATGTTCTGTTGCAGAAGACTCTATAATGTGGAGTTTGGATGCATTATTATTAGGTGGCCTAACCAGTTCATTCTTTGTTTCTCAATGTAATTCTAACAATGTTCTTTGCCAACTTTCTTTCTTATGCTGATGTCTTTTCTAGCGTTATTCCCACTGACAATGGTTAAATGAACTGGTTTATGGTTGAAACTGGAGATAAGCAAGGCTGTATTTTATCTCCACTATTATTGACTGGGTGATGAGAAAATGTTGCATGGGCGAAACTGGCCTCGATTGTCATTGGCAGAAAATAGCCAATTGGAAGATTGTGATTTTGCAGATTAAATTTAAATGTTAAGTAAAAACAGGTGGCGTCTGTGGCTTAGGGAATAATAAAGCGACTTCACTAACAACTAAGCTACTGCGACTCTCGGGTGAGCAGTGGACGAGCCGGATATTCTGATTTCCGTAAGAGATAGAGGATGTGTAAACGATTCAACGAAGGGTAGTGAATCTGCAACGCAAACGTAATGTAAGAATAGTAAATCAAATATGATCTAGTAAGACAAGAGTACTATATTGGAAGTAGAATAGTAAATCAAATATGATCTAGCAAGACAAGAGTACTATATTGGAAGTTAAAGTAGAACAATAAATCAAATATGATCTAGCAAGACAAGAGTACTATATTGGAAGTTAAAGTAGAACAATAAATCAAATATGATCTAGCAAGACAAGAGTACTATATTGGAAGCTAAAGTATAATAGCAAACGAACATAGAGTTGGTGTCGTAAAATTGCTCGTAAAGAACGAACGCAAAGAAGAAGAAGAAGCAGACTGCAAGAATACCAAATCTAATATGATCTAGCAAGACAAGAGTACTATATTGGAAGTTAAAGTAGAACAATAAATCAAATATGATCTAGCAAGACAAGAGTACTATATTGGAAGTTAAAGTAGAACAATAAACCAACATAGAACTGGTGTCGTTAGTTCTTCTTTCTTTTCTCTTATCTTGTTTTTCCTCACAGCTTCAGGATAAGATACTTATAGAACGGGCTTTTATGTGCGCTTCATAAACATTTTTTTCCCACCGTCTCTGTTATCTCTGAGGTCCACATTTTGCGTGGACAGCCTTTCTCTCTGTATCCACTGTTTCGTTAGTTGCCACACGCTGAAAAAACATACAGAGGAAGAGATCGCAGCCTTTATGTACTAATTGGTTCGATGTGCAACGATGTTGATCTTGTGACTAAACTAAACTAAACTTACCATTCCTTCATTCACTATTGTAGTAGAGATATTCGGTACCAGTACCGGAGGCTCATTAACATCAGTAACTTCAACATACAAAGTCCGGATTCCAGTAGAACAACCACCATTGTCTACAGCTCTTACCATGATTGTAATTCTCATGTAGCCTCCAATAGGATTCTCGTAATCAAGTGCAGACATAAGCTTGATATCATTGTCTGTTGAAATAAAGTCTTTTAGTATGCAGTATTAAGTTAGTCACTGAAACAGACACAACTACATTCATACCTCATTAACTTACGTTTAATTACTAGTAGTTGACCAGACATTTCTCTGATTTCATCACTTCTCCCGAATTCGTTCCATTTTATATTCATTATTTTTCATTAATATTCATTAATCACTGTCTCTGGAATATAACCCTTAAATCTAAAATGATAAAAATAACGAGCAGTTCACCTATTTAGGTAGCAATTTTGATTACACAGGAAATGTTAAAAAGAAATTATGATACGAATTGGCAAAGCAACATCAGCTTATAAAAGTCTAAATAAAATATGAAACTGCAAGTTATCTTTCTTCTTTCTTTCTTTCTCGAATCCTGTATGCCTCACAGCGTCAGGTCAGGAAGAGATTTCTAAAACGGGCCCTAGTATGCGCTTCGTAGATAGTCTGTTTCGTCGCCTCTGTTATCTATGAGGCCCATCTTTTGCGTGGCCGGCCTTTTGCTTTGTACCCATTGTATCGGAGCAGCATTGCTCTTTGGGGTGCACTGTCTGATGGTAATCTGCTTACGTGACCGAACCATTTAATTTGTTGTTTCTTGATGAAGTCTAGTACTGATGTTGTACCACTTTTTCCTGATGTCTTCATTTCTCAACCGGTCTCTTCTTGTTACACCCAGCATTCTGCGTAGACACTTCATCTCTGTTGTGACTAGTTTTCTTCTATCGTTTGTTGTCAGCGTCCAGGTTTGGCACTGGTAACATAATGTGGGGGGAAAGATTGTGTTGAACATTGCTTTTTTGTGTTCATGGTGACGTGTTTGCATCTTAAAATTGGCGCCATTTGCCCTATCATTTGATTTGCTTTGTTGCATCTGTGTTGAATTTCATTAGTTATTCTTCCATTTATATTAACTGCAAGTTATATAGTACTAAAACTAAATTACGAATTTTCAATTCCAATGTTGTATCAATCCTAACATATGCCAGCAAGAGTGGGAAAATGACTAAAGATATATAAAGCAAGTTGAATGCATTTGAAAATAGATGTCTGAAAAATAATGAATATAAAATGGAACGAATTCAGGAGAAGAGATGAAATCAGAGAAATGTCTGGTCAACGGCTAGTGATAACTGTTATAAGAAAGAGAAGATGGAGATATGTTGGGCACACCTTGAAGAGAAATGATCAACGAATATCAAAGCAGGCATTGAAGTGGGATGCAAAGGGTTCAAGAAAGAGAGGTCGACCTAAGGAGACCCTGAAACTAACTTTGCTGAGAGAGGCAAGAAATATCGGTCTCAGTTCCATGGAGGAAATTGGAGCGGTTGCCCAGGTTAGAGCGGTATGGAGAGGAATTATTAACACTGTCTCGCAATGACAACGAAGATATTTACAACTGATAAAACAGAATTGATGGAAAATATGTGTGTCATCGGTCACAATATAGAAAGAGTCGTCAACTTTGAATACTTTAGAGGCATTGCTGACAAATGACTGGAATGCTATAAAGAAATTAAAAGAAGTTTGAGCATTGCTTTTCAAAAACTAAAAGATCTAACTAACCTATGGAAGAGAAATGACATAAGAATAAAAATCAAGTATTTAAGAGCCTGCGTTTTTTCCTTGGCAACATATGATTGTGAGACAACATATTGTTTTGAGACATGGACCATTGACAAAACAGCAGAGAAGATCATTAATGCCTTTGAATGCAAATGCTACAGAAAAGTTCCTAGAATATCATGGACAGAGAAAAGAACAAATTCTTCTGTTCTGCAACAGCTTGATATTAAAGAGAATTGAATATTAAAGAGCATAAAATTAAGGAAAGTTAAGTATTCCAACACATCAAACGATATGAGTGTCCAGAGAAGATAATTTTGGAGGGAATGGTGCCTGGAAGAAGAATGAGGGGGCTAAAGACGATGGGTGCAAGATGCCATTTACGATCTGAGAATGACTGCCACTGACGCCGATCAACTTGCACAGAAGAGAGAGTTTTTCAGGACTGCTGTAATGAAAGACATGTTCCGGAAGAAACAAGCTACTTGATGATGATGAACATAGTTAAGATATAGGCTTTATATTAGCAATGTCTGTTAAAATAATAACGAATTTTAGTATGCAGTATTAATAATAGATGCCTGCGCAGGATACTCCATCTACAATGGTATGACAGGACCGCAAACAGGTGTCTGTTAGACTGGGCGGGACAACGGCAGGTGGAACAAGAGATAAGGGGAAGAATGTGGCGATGGATAGGACACATACTAAGGAGACCTCCTGACAGCATCACGAGACTGGATCTCAGATGGATCCGCCAGGGTAATATAAGTAATGGAAGACACAATAACGCTTGGAGGCAGGAGTTGGAGACGGAATGCAAGAAAACGTGGAGAGAATGGAGAGATCTGGAAAATGTGGCATTGGATACGAGGACTTGGAAAACCTTGGTTGTGGACAAATGCCTCCATAGGGGTGAAGGGTGAAGAAGCAGAAAAAGAAGTATTAATATGAAATATATATACAATACTACATTCAAGGCTCATTCATTGACCCTTAGCACAGCAGTTGAAACACTAGCTTTATACGTCTCTTTTGATCCAGAATGTTTACATTTTTAGTTGTAAATGCCCCTTTTTCCCACCAATGCTGAAAGCTGTGGATGCAATTAATACAAAACGCGACAATCCAGACACATATCTTTGTCCCAAGTCATACTGGTGTGAAGGGTAATGAGAGAGCGGCTACACTGGCGATTAATGCTACGATCGAGAATGGGTCTTCTATGTACAATAGCGATGTCATCAACGCTCTCGGAGAAATAATACGCTCTGAAGATTTCAACGAAGAAGATAAAGGGTATTCTACACAGGGTGTTCAACAAAGGCAACCTGTGAATGGAGCTTCTTCTTCTTCTTCCAACGTTTTCAGACATCGATTTGTATACTTTTAAAGTAGTTAGTGGTCAACCGAGTCCATGTACATCTCCGTATAGCTTGTCTTGGACTGATATGGGATTGGCCATGTGTTTTCTCTCTGTTCCATGTACGTTGGACATTCTTGCAGTATGTGTGTCTCTGTCATCTTGCTGGTGCCACATGTACATATGTCGGATGGGCCTATTTTATACTTGTTAAACAGATGGTACCTCAGTCTATTGTGCCCTGTTCGTAGACGAAAAATGACAACCTGTTCCTCTCTACTTAGTTGGTGGTAAGCATCGTCCTTTTCATGCCCTGGGTGATCTCTCAGCCATTTTGTTCTTATGTAATGGCCATTTTAATCCTCAGATACATTTTGAATTGCTAGCTCCTCATATGTAAAAATAGCTGTGTACTTGGGTGCTGTGCACGAGCCAAGGGATGCTTCCATGACTTTTAACCAACATATGGGCTGTAGTCAGTCTCTTCAATTTAGCCAGGTATTCCGCAGTGAGATGGTATCCACTGTATTACCACTCTAGAGAAGATGTTGCATACTTGGTGTAGTGATGCTTGCAGTTCCTTCAAGTTGTTATCGTCTTCATTTTTAGAGCAGTAATTACTGACAGGGTATCAGTAAGAAATACCAGGTTTTCATTTACATGTTCCTCTGACACTATGGCTTCTTCTGCCGCTTTTAGGGCCTCTGCCTCTGCTCTGTAATTGCTGGAGAACCTTCCTGTCGCTAATTTTAGCTTCCTGAGTTTCATGTCACTGAGCATTATGAGGGCTCCACCTCCTCCATTTTCAGTTGCATTTGCTGCAGACCCATCTGTGTATACATGGGTCCACCTGCTGTTAGAAAGTGTTCCTTAGGTACTCGGTGGCCAGGAGTTTTCTTTCTTCACTTGTTTGTTGGTTTTCCTACTATCCTGCGATGTTCTCATTCAGCTCTGGGAATTTTGTATCTTTCCATATCTGTCTTGTGTTGGTGTATTTTAGTGGTTTGGGGGTAACTTCAGCACATGATGGTTGTTTGCTCATCATCATCTTGGTTGTCGCTGCAAAGTTGGTTCGTTTTAGTCTTCCCCTTCCTAGTCCATTCATTCTGTGGTACATTGGGTGATCTTCTAGTCTCTTGAACTTTTCTGCTTGTTTTTGTGCTCTGCTGTCTCTTATATCCTCCATTGGTTGTAGGACGGTGGTCTTCTCCATTTCCTGTATTGGAGTAGATCTCATTCCCCTGTAATAATTCTCATAGCTTGGTTCTGAACACGGTTGATTTTATTGAAGTTGGATTGGGCTAAAGTTGCCCATGCAGAGATTCCATAGTCCAGTGTCGGGCGAACATATCCCATATAAAGCTTCTTTAAAACACTGTTATCTGCCCCAAGTTGTGCCAGCTAGTTTTTGTCATGATTGCCATCCTGGATTTTGCTCGGGTTTTGTTTTTTCAATCTGAGCATGCCATGTCATGCGCTGGTCGAAGTGATTCCAAGGTATGTGGGTTTTTCTCTGGGAGCAATATATGGTTATTTAGTAGGAGCTTTGGACTTTGGGGCTTTGTTGATAGGAGAAAATCGTATGATCGTTTTCTTTTCATTGGCTTTGATCAGCCATGTATTGGACCATTGGTCTAGGGATGTGAGGGCCTGTTGTATTCTGCTTGTTGCAGCGGTAATGCGCTCCTCTGATGTCCACAGGGCCAGGTCATCCGCATACAGGGCGTGGTGGTTCCTTCTGGGTATGTTCTCGGTTATGTCATTGATGTATATGAGGAACAGTGTTGGCGACAGTACTCCACCCTGAGGAACTCCTTGTTCTAGTGTTGTTTTCCTGCTGGTGAACTCTTGCACTTGCACTTTAGCAGTTCTTTTTCTAGATACTGTGATATCCATTCGTCCTGCTACTAGGTTTCTGCGCAACTTCACTTTTAGGCCAGCCTTCAACACTTTATCAAAAGCCTTCTCCAGATCTACCCATACTGCTAGCGTTTGTTTTCCTTCTTGAAAAGCATCCTCTATCTCCTGGGCGATGTATGTCACTTGATCTTCTGTAGATCTGTGTTTTCGGAAGCCTGCTTGTTGGGGAAGTAGCAAGCCCTTTTCTTCCAGATGCCACATTAGTCTGGTGTTGATCATGCGCTCTAGCAATTTTCCTACGCAGCTCAGTAGGCTAATTGGTCTGTAACTGCTAGGTCTGTGGATCCTTCCCCGTCTTTTTATCGGTATCAGTATAGCTTCCTTCCATTCTTTGGGTATAACGCCACTTTTCCAGCTACAGTTAAATATTTCTAGTAGCTTCTTTTTCACTTGTCGTCCCATTTCTATTATCATTTCGTTAGTTATCCCATCATTGCCTGGTGATTTTCTTTTCTTTAGAGAGCGTAATGCTTTTTCTAATTCATGTATTGTGAATTTAGTTGTCATGTGCTCCTCCGGGGACCTTGAATGAGGTCGTGAGCCATTAGTTCTTCTTTTATGGTTTCCTCCCTTTCTTCAGGAACATCTATATGATTTACTTGTGTAAAGTGCTCACTAAGGATATTGGCAGCTTGTTTCCGCTTAGCTGTTCATCATTCTGTTTGATGGTGATTGTGTGCTTGTATTTATTTTCTTGGTTTAGTGCCCTGGCTAGTTTCAACAACTTATTTCCATCTCTGTCTAGGTTAAGGCTTTGTGTTTTTCTATCCAGCTGTTTCTAGCATTTTCGTTTAGTGTTCGTTTGTATCTTGCCGAGGTGGCTTTAAGTTTAATGTTTGCTTCTGTTGTTCTTTCTATTTCTGCAATGTCTCTTGCTTGTTAGCTTCTACTTCTAGTTGTTCTAATTCGTCCGTCCAGAATGGGCTGTAGTTTGTTCTCGCACCTCGAGGAATGGACTCAGTGGCTGCTTTTTGGAGGGCTTTGTTAAAGTCTGCAACCCCAGTTTTAAGCATACTCTTGCGTATGTTTAGGGGTTCACAGTATATGTCTGTCAGGAGTGCAAATTTCCCCCAGTCTGCTCGTTTGTAGTTCCATCTTGGTAGCAGCTTTGGTTGCTGTGGGAGTATGCAACATTTACGGCCAGCTTTACCGATCTGTGATCACTTCCTGCGAGTTGGTCCAGCACCATTCTGTCAATTTTGTGGTGGATGTCACCTGTGCTAAAGGTCAGGTCTGGTGTGGAGGTGGTTTTCCAGGTTCTGGAGTAGTAACTAGGTTTATCCTCAGCATTGTTGATTAAGTGTAGGTTGCTGTCTATCTCCCAGTCCTCCACCTCATCACCTCTGTTATTTGTATCCTGGTAGCCCCACCGCTTGGAGTGACTATTAAAGTCTCCTACTACTATGCAGTTTGTTGGTATTATGTTCATGTTCTCCAGTACTAAGTCTTTGTTTGGAGGGCAGTAGATGTTATAGATCCGGGTGCTCCCAATTGGGGTTGTTGCGTCTATCCCTACAATTTCTGACTGTCTACTAGCACATACTGTTATTTCTTGACATGCAATCTCATTTCGGGCGAGGATCAGGACTCCACCTTTGCGTCCTTCCCTGTCTAGTCGGAAGGTCTGATATCCTCTAATGGAAAATCTGTGGCTAGAGTTTAGGTGCGTCTCTTGTATGCATGCTATGTCTATCTGCTCCTGTTGTAGATATTTTGTTAATGGGACCTTCTTCTTTAGTACTCCCTCTGCATTCCACTGCATAATGTTGAATGTTCTATGATTTGCTTCACTAGTGTTTGTCCCTGCTAACTGTTCCCTGGCTCGATTGGACCCCTCCTTCTTTGCGTCCCTCTGAACCCCTGGAGCGTTATATCTCCAACACTCTCCACTCTATCCTACGTCTACGACCGCCCCTCTTCGGCGTTCCAATATCACCCCAGCGGAGTCCCGGGCTCTTACCAGTCTCCATTTTCGGGATGATATTGTCATTAAACCTGCCGACAAGGGTGGTGCGGTTGTTGTATGGCGGAAGGACCTGTACATTCGTGAGGCCTCTTCCCAACTCTCTGACACTTCTTCATACCGCCCGAGTCTGGTGGATGCAATACCGCAACACAATAATCTGGTGCACCAGACCATCCAGACATTCATTCTACAGAACGATCTTCCCCATAGCGCAGATTCTCTTCGTATCATGAAGGCCAATCTTGGCAATCCATGTCTCTACTTGCTTCCTAAGATCCACAAGCCTAATAACCCGGGCCGACCCATTGTTTCAGCTTGCTCCTGCCCCACCGAATCGATTTCGGCCTTTCTTGACGGCATTTTCCGACCCTTGGTGGAGACACTTCCGTCCTTCCTAAAGGACACCACACATGCTATATCTACCTTTCTTTCGACCTCCCTACTCCCAGGTCGCACCTATCGTCTCTTCCTGTTGGACGTATGCTCCCTTATACCTCCATCCCCCATCGCGATGGCTTAGCTGCTCCCCAGTTCTTCCTGGATCAGCGACCCCATCCCTCTATTGCCACTACTACTCTCACTCGCTTAGCTGAACTGGTACTTACTACGAATTCCTTCGAGTTCAATGGTGAATACTTTGATCAGATTAGCGGCGTTGCCATGGGCACCAAGATGGGACCCAGTTATGCTTGCCTGTTCATGGGCCACTTGGAACATCTCATCTTTCAGAGTTATCTGGACCCTATACCTTTCATGTACCGCCGATACATTGATGACGGAGTGGGAGTTACGGACATGTCGGAAAGTGACTTGCTACAGTTTATTCGATTCATCGGTGACTTCCATCCGTCCATCAAGTTTACCTCTGCCATCTCTCGCACGTCAGTAAACTTCCTTGACATCACTGTCTCCATCGGTGTCTCATCTCTCCTTACCACTGTTTACTATAAGTCCACTGACTCTCATAACTACCTTCTATATACATCATCACACCCTTTGGCTTGTCGCAACTCTCTACCCTTCTCTCAGCTACTTCGTCTCCGACGCCTGTGTCATGACGACGATGATTTTCGTCACCGTGCTCACGAGATGCTCGACTTCTTTCGACGCCGTCTTTACCCTGAGGAGGTTCTCATCAACGCTCTTCGGCGTGTCCTACCTATCTCTCGTCACACCGCTCTCTCCCCTTCTACCCGTCCCCCTTGTGACCGTACCAAATTGGTGCTCACCTTTCATCCCACAACGCCCTGCTGTCGTATCCTTCTCCGTGAGCTGCGGATCTTCCGGGAAGACCCAGCTTCCTCGCGGATCTTTCTTCTCCTCCCTGGTGGCCTTCCGAGGGACAAGAACCTACGCGACCTTCTGGTACGTAGTAGGCTCCGCCCTCTGGGGACACGTGGGGACTGTCACGTGCTCTAGGTCCCGTTGCTACACCTGTCCTTACGTCTTCCAGGCCACTACTATCTCCTTCCCTAACACTTCCTTTACTATCCGACAAGGCTTCACTTGTGTCTCCTGCAACCTTATTTATGCCATTCTCTGCAAGCGCTGTGGGATGGCATATATAGGTGAGACAGGCTTGCGCCTTGGTGACCGCTTCGCTTAGCACCTCCGGGATATCTCTAACAGTGCACCCACCCCGGTAGCTGTCCATTTCAATGGCCCCTGTCACCACGGCAGGTTAGATGTCTCTATCACCGGTCTTGTGTCGTGCTCCTCCGATGACCGCAGCAGGTTATCATTGGAATGTCGGTTGATTGACCGTTTGGGTGTAGTGTCACCCAAAGGTATCAATGTACGACTTCAGCACGCGTAGTGTCTATGCCCACTGGTCTTTCTTCTTCTTCTATCATTCTCTCTATTTCATCTACCCCCTCCACAAACCCATTGACTCACTACCATTTCCTCTTCTGTCTGTCCACTCTCCAGCAACCTCCCCTGTTCTTATTTATATCTGCACAGTATCACATGACACTATCATCCCTATTCATCGTCAGAATTCGGCTAACACTCTAGGGTGTCATTTTTGACACCTTTCTCTCCTCTGTTCCAGCCATACGACATTGGATTCTGCCTGTGTTCGTTCCCGGACACACAGGATGCATATTAGCCAAGTAGGGCTCGAGTCGTTCTTGGTGAACGGTGGTCGAGACATTCCTAGTTTAGTCACTGGGACCCGTTCTAATGTCATGTTCTATCCCATTTTCTTACTTACTTATCTTCTGCACGTTATCGTCTGGTATACTTATCTGTGGGACACTTACAGTGTGATACTGTTGACAATCCCCGGAACATTGGAGTACATACCCGCCTTTGTTATCGGAGAGTATGCAATCCATATTAGCCGAATAGGGCTCATGTTGTACGGGGTGTACGTGTTACACATCAGTATGCTATGTCGGTCATTAACGCTATTATCTCACGTTTCTTCCACCTACCTCTCCTGCTCTTCCCACGTGGGATCTTTGTTCCCACCTGTACAAACAATATCTTACGTAACCTGCCACTGACCCTTTCCGATTGACCAGCCAATCGGTAACCTAATAGTCTTCCTATTTCCTGTCCTTTCTATCATTCACGAGATGCTGACCAAGAGCCACGCAGGTACGTATGCCAGTATCTCTTGATTCAGATCATTTGTTAATATCATGTTTTAGTTAATTTAGTTTTTGTGTTCTTGATAAAGGTCTTAAGCACCGAAACGTTGAGTGTGGTTTTTTCATATCTTATAATTAATTTTTCCCTTCTTATGTAATACTGTACATACCAGTCTTTGCTCTATCGCCTATTTGCTCAGTATTACCGCAGCCACCCTAACGATTTTCTCCAGATCTCATCTGATCAGTCTGACCACCTCAGATTTGTTGATTTTCGTACATCGCAGCATACACTTGTCGATGTTCAACTGCGAAGGATTGTTAGCTCTCAGCTTGAACACGAAACCTACGTTTTATCGTCCATCTCTAACAGGACTAGGAGTACAATCTACCGTTTTAACGAGAGATGAACAGTTTACCTCCACGCCAAAGAGATCCCCAGCTATATAATGCTCAATAAAAGAGCCGATAGCGAAGTCGATAACACACTTTGCTAGTAACCATATGTTGTGTGAAGTCCGGGGTTCGGTTCCAACTTGGAAACAAATTTGGTGTGCACATGGTACGCAGTTGGGCTACAGGTTTCTTGATTTTTACTGGGATCTAATTTACAAGTACCTCATAAATCGGAGTAAGACTCGCATGAATGGCGAGGGACACTGGTGATAAGTAAAGCTAGCCGTCACGCAAAAATCAGTCACAGGGACCATATTGGTGATCTTACTATGCTTGAATTCATAACATGCAGGAAAAAATAACAATAAATTACTCAACAAACAAATACTGAACAAATTAATAATAACAGTAACATATTGCATTACTTGAAATATCAAAGAATGACTTTGCTTGGTTGGGTACTGTGGTCAATGTATAAGTGAGGGAACTGATAGTGTCATGTACAATAGATATCGAGTATATTGTTTTGGATGCCGCTGTGTCTTCTGGAACTTGTATCAGTTCCTCCATGTTGAGAATATTTGGAGCAATGATGTAATCTAGAAACGAAATGTTAAATTGTTAAGATTTGTGTTGGAAAGTACCAAATACTTGTATACACACCCTCTTTACTATATCTTAAAGGTAGTAGTAGTAGTGGTAGTAGTAGTAGTAGTAGTAGTGGTAGAAGTAGTAGTGGTAGAAGTAGTAGTGGTAGAAGTAGTAGTGGTAGAAGTAGTAGTGGTAGAAGTAGTAGTAGTAATTGTAGTAGTAGTATTATCATTCATTAACCTCTTTGATTCATGAGACAATAGATTTTGCGTTAAGTAGTATGTTCTGCGCTGAATCACAACGTTTTTTGTCCCTATAATGGCCTATTCTGGAGTGACACTCCTTACCACAGTTGCTGCAGATAAAACTGGAACTGATACATAGGATGTTCTCTCTGCACTCTGTGGTCTCTTTTTCCTCCATATGTGTTGGTGTTTTCTCCTTTTTTAGCCGCCCTCACTGCCGCTCGCCATGCTTGCCTGTCTTTGACCAGCCGCTCCAATACTCTTTGTCTATGCCGCATGAAGTTAGATCACGTGTGTAGTAGTAATAGTAGTAGTAATAGTAACTTGTAGCAGCAGCAGTACCAGTAAAAGCAATGGCGCTGTAGTAGTAGCAGTAGTAGAAATAGTAGTATCAGTAGAAGCAGCAGCAGCATCTGTAGTAGTAGTAGTAGTAGTCGTTATAGTAATCATAGTTAGTTGTAGTATAGTAGTAGCGGTAGTAGCAACATAAGCAGCAGTAGAATTAATCGAATTACCGTAGTAGCAGTAATATAGTGAGTAGTAGTTGCAACAGTAGTAGTAATAGTAGTCGCAGCAGCAGTAGTTACCACAGTAGTATAGTAGTAATGTAATTAGAGTATTATATAGTATAGTGTAATGTAGTATAGTATAATAGTAGTAATAGTAATAGTAGTAATAGTAGTAATAGTAGTTAGTATAATAGTAGTCATCATCATCAATGTGCGTATCCTTATATAACGTTACTCTCTTTGCAGCGCATCTGAAATTCACTGTCTCTAGCTAGTTCACCCACTTTGTCGATGGTCATATTCATGGTTTCTTTAATATCTTGTATCCATCTTCTTTTTGGTCTGCCTCTGCGTCCTGGGATACTGTCCTCTAATATTGTTCTTTCCAGGTCATTGTGACACTTGATGTGACCAAATTATCTATTTTTTTCTGTATAGTATGTTGTTTATCAGCCAATTATCTTTAACATTTAGTTCTTTCAGGATATATGTGTTCTTTCTTTTTCTGTCCATGGTATTCGTAGGATCTTTCTGTAGCATTTAGTTTCGAAGGACTGGATTTTCGTTCTTGCTTTTTGTGTAATGGCCCATGATTCACAACCATAAGTAATAGTAGTACATGTAGTAGTAGTAGTAATAGTAGTAGTAGTAATAGTAGCATTAGTAGCAATAGTGGTCACAGTAGAAGTAGCATTTCATTAGGAAAATTAAAAAATAAATATCCTTCCAAATATAATTTTAATGGCGAAACATGTAAAAACAAAGTAGTGTACTTTTATAAAAATACAATATATTTTAATTTTATTATCTTCCTTTTTCCACTTCTAGTTTTTTGCATTTGTTTCGTTTTTCGTTTTTAGTCACATATTTTCATTTTAGGACCGTTAGAAATTTATTATCTGATTCTATATGTATGTTCGAAAGATGAATTTTCCTTCTTTTGTTGTATCATTGACGAGAGGACACTAGTGATAATGAAAGAAAGCTACGCAATGATAAGTCAGAAGTGCATATTAGAAATTTCATATTAATATATTATGATAATTAACAAAGTAGTGTACTTTTATAAAAATACAATATATTTTAATTTTATTGTCTTCCTTTTTCCACTTCTAGTTTTTTGCATTTGTTTCGTTTTTCGTTTTTAGTCACATATTTTCATTTTAGGACCGTTAGAAATTTATTATCTGATTCTATATGTACTGTGCCGTGTAAGAAGTGAATTTTTCACTTATTTTGTTGTATCATTGACGAGGGACACTAGTGACAATGAAAGCAAGCCTCACTGCAATGATAAGTCAGAGGTGTCATATTAAGCGACATGACTACGCCTGCATTAATAGCGGTTCAATGGATGAGGGGGTGTTTGTGACGTAGATGTTAGGTGCTGGCCTCTTGTGTCGAAGGTACTCGGTTCGTTCCCTCGGTGAAGCCATAGGGATATTTTTCCAGAGATCCATGATCTCAGTAAGATGAGATCGAGTTCCAAGTCTTATTGGAGACGGACGAAAAAACATAGGCTCAGTGTTCAATTTGATTAAGTAAAAGAACCCTTGTCAATTCACCATCTTCAAAATTACATCGGGAACCCTCAACTTTGCTACGGAGCTCGTGCACTGCCACTGAGATTTGCATGTGTAAGAAAGAGATCGTAGTACACATGGTTACTCACCGAAGTGTAATGATGATGGGCCTACCAATCAATCGTAGTGGTGATTATAAAAAGTAGGTACTAAGAGAAATAAACACAGAAAGGGAATGAAAACACGTGTATAATAGATATTCTACCGTCGAGAGTCGCATTGACCACCAAAGGACCGACTTCTCTATTAATCTTGTCAGTGACAAACACTTCGAATGTAACTGCTGGGATGCATTCCTGTGATAGGTCGTTGATTGCCTTTATCGCGCCGTCGTCTGATAAGAAAAAGATGAGAAAAAAGTCAAAATCATTAAAAAAAACAAGAGCTCTAGATATCATATGTGTTTTAACTCTTGCAATACTGCAAGTCATCGAACAATTCTATGGAAATGTACCATTTATCCGACTAGTTCACTAAAGTGGAAAATATAACACCAAAAAAAATGATGAGATTTTAAGTCAGTTCCGCATACAAAGAAACCTTATCAAAAGAATACGAATCAGACAATCAAGGTTATTCGGGCATATAATGAATAATGAGAAGAGGAGGTTTAGGAATGTTGGTGACAACAGGTAACATTCAGCCCAGGAAGAGACGCTGGCGATGGATTGGACACACATTGAGAAGACCGACCCGAAAGCATTGCAAGACAGGCACTGTTTTGGAACCCGCAGGGAAAGAGGAGTAGGGAAGGCCTAGACAGACCTGGAGAAGAGAGCTGGAAGCTGATATTAAAAGGATAGATAAAACATGGAAGGAATTGGAAGGGATGGCAAGAGAGAGGAAGAGCTGGAAGAAGTTTGTTGAAGACCTGTGCTCCGTTGGGAGTTGAAAAGTGAAGAAGAAGGTAACATTCAGGGAAGGAGAGATCCTGGAAGACAGAGGGAGAAGATGTTGGAGGGTCTGACATCTTGTTTCGACAAAATATCGAGGTCAGAACTGATTACCTGCACGAAGGAGAAAGAGAGAGTTGTGGAGAGACGTGATCGCCTACGCCGGCAGGCATGGCACTTAATTGATTGATAAAGCAAAGATATCATTTTGCCACTATTTATGTCCACCTAGCTTTACTACCAACCGTCGCATAAGATATACCTGTAGAATATTTCCCCCACAATTCGACTCAACTTCAGTTGGGTACCAGAGAAACACTAGGAAGTAAAAACAGTTGGTATGATGTTGACCCGTTGCCTCCGATAACATACGGCCGGCGAGCTCTGGTAAAAATTCTAGGAAAATTCTAAGACCACAACAGTCACGTCCCCTCGCATTCCAGTATTGTTATATAAAAACAAATTCATTTTAAAAACAACACAACACGCTAAATCAAGGTTATATTATGTAACAAATTAGGTTTAACACACTGAATATCAGTATTATTAATATTTTTCATCAATAAATAACCTACTCATAGAATTGAGTAAAAGTGCACAAAAAGCTCACATTGTTCTACCAAACATATACAAAAACCAGGTCCCATTAAATATAACATTTTCGATTTCACTTATGAGCTAGTAGGTCTTATGTTGCCGGGGGCCACGGTTAACCACACCATTCACCGTGTGCCGTAAGATACAGGAAAATACAGACCGCACACCCTGTTCACCAATATTCCTCATGGTATGAAAACGGGTTCCTTCATTTTTCTTTGACAAATTGTATAGTCCCTTAAATTTAATTTAGAAATCTAAAATCTACTTATTTCACCGTTTACTTCTGCGATGCTAAATGCCTAGTATAATGGGTGACTGACACGCTTGAAAGGTACACAATTCTAACCAACTTAATGAACTCATAACTCGTTAAGGAAAGCAAGCGTTGAAATTAATCGAGTTGAGCTACATATTTCTGCTTGGAATAACCTGTTCCAATTTCATTATTCCAGAGTTTAAAACTCTTTGTGTCCAAGAAAATTTTGGGGGTAATCACGCTCTGCCAGAACACATTTCTAGCAAATTTTTCAAAATCGAATGATCTTGTAAATATGCCTATAACTTAAGTTCTTTGTAAGCTAGATTTATACTGTTGGTATCAAAATATGCAGAATTAAATTCTGAACAATCTGATAATAAATAGTTATATATGTAAATCAGTATTTATTTAGTAAATTATTGTTGTATTTCATGTTCAGAGTAACTACTACGACTTTCAAACTTGAATCAATGCTTAGCCATTGCTGAATTCTCCATCATTGTCGGTGAAATCATAAACATGAAACACTGTGTGTTTATTTGAACTTTGGAAGAAATCCATGTCTTGTTCGATACTTTATCGACGTGGAGGACGAAACAACATCTTATAACTAAACTTTTCACACGAAAGTTCACTTTTTCACAACAGGAAAAATATATTTGCGAATAAAACTATTTACTAAAAATTCGAAACTAAATTCTACCATGCTGTATAGTATATGAATGAAATGGAAGATATCTGCCCGTTGAATTCTGTAAACAAAAACAGTGTCGGACGTATAGTAGCTGAACAGTAAAGCAAAACGTGCATGGACTCAAATTAGCCGTTGGCAGCGTGTTTTGGCATAATGAGAGAACTGTTTTCTACGCTGGGAGCGTCGACTGGACATAAAGAGGACTCAAGGTTTTTCCTGTGACACACAATCAGACTTTATAACTGAAATTTTTTGTAGAATGGTTTAACAAGTGGTCGATATTGTGCGTTCTTCTTCTTCTTCAGCGATCTCTGGTCATGCGCTTAATTTACTGTGGACCACAAACTGGGCAGTCAGCTTCAGGTCTGTCAGGTTTCCCAAGCTTAATTTTCAGGTCGATTATGTGGCCACATGTTGCTGCTCAGCTCAGCCAGGAGAGGACAGTCTTGCAGAATATGCTCTTGTGCTTTTGAAGAAGAAGAATATTTCTTTACTTAACATACTTACATTCCCCGATTTCAAAATTTCCGTTATCCGGTTTTATGTTCATTCTATAATGCAAATAATCTCCATCAGCATCGCTGGCTTTGACGACATAGATGACTTGGCCAGCTTTGACACCCGTGTTTTCTGAACTGTAATGTTGGCTGTGGAAATAAGAACAAACTTCTAGCAAGAAAATAAAACATCTCCTATCTACTTAGATACTAAATTATAGTCAACCTTTTATATTCATAATATGGACCAGCCCAAATCTGCACAGCTCGGTTGTCAAGTTGGCTTATTTCATTACCTCTTCTTCACCCATAAGAAAACATAGGTGCGCAATCTAGGTTTTCAAAGCCCTTCTATCCAGGGTAATTTTTCTAGATCTCTTCACTCTCCCTATTTTCTTGCTTTCCTTCTCCAACTCCCGTCTCCAAGTGTTCCTGGGCCTTCCCTTATCTCTATTACCATGGGTCTTCATCGGAAAGCCTGTTTCGTGATACTGTCAAGGGGTCTCCTCAGTTTGTATCCTATCCATCGCAACCTTCTGCCTTTTATTTCTTGTTCCACCAGCCGTTGTCTCGCTCTACCCCACAGTTCCTTGTTTGTGGTCATGTCATGCATTCGTAAACTGAGTATCCTGTTCAGGCATCTATTGACGAATTTCTGTAACGTTTTGGTGTTAGCCTTAGTTGTTCTTCCTGTCTCCGCTCCACAAAGAATGACAGCCTTGACATTTGAGTTAAATATCATTATCTTAGTTTAATTCCTGATAATTTTTGATCTCCCTATGTTATTCATTTAGGATGTTTAAATCCACGACACTGTTCTGCAACCAGATAACAGTGGAACGAAAAGAAAAAGAAAAAGTACAGAAAGGTGTCTTCAAAAACTCTAGACACACTCAAATTAGATCGTGAATTCTCAGCTTAACTGTTAGGTGACGTAAGATGTTCATAAACGATTTTGTTGTCTCTGGGGCGTACAGGGTAGGTGTTCGTCTCTCGTGCCAGAGGTACCAGGTCGCTACCTCGTGGAGTCATCTGGATATTTTTCCAGAGATCCCTGATCTCAGTGTAGGTGACTTCCTTGTAGTGCCTGGCCCGCAGAGAAGAAAGAATAGTACCAATGCAACCTACATTACATGTCGTAAGAGGCGCTGGTGTAGGCCCTAGGATGCTACCCGAGTAAATAAAAAAGCAGCGTAGAAATCGGATGTGCAGGCCTACTTGTAAGCGCATACCTGGCATAACGTACAATATCTCTTAGGCACAGGTCACATACAAATCACACCGAGTGATTGATAAGTGGTCGATATGGAGTGTTCACAAAAAGAAAGAAGTGTAGGTGAGATCGAGTTTCTAGTCCTATCGGAAACGGACGATAAAACATAAGTTCCGTGTTCAATATGAGAACATAAAAGAACCCTTGGCAGTTGAAATCGAAAGGAACAGGCTTTAAAGTCACTGCCAGAGCAAAATTCATAACAAAAGATTAAAAATAAAATTCCTGCAAAAATATCTTCTCTATCTTCAAAATTACATCGGGGACCTTCGCGCGTACTACGGAGTTCGTGTCCTGTAGCTGAGATCTTCCTGTATAGGAAAGAGATCGGAGCACATATGGTTACTCACCGAAGTGCAATGATGATGATCCTATCATCAATTAATCAATCAAGTGTTATACTAACTGCTTTATGTACTAAAGATACATATGCCGTTAGATAAAGTATAACGTTAGATACTAAAGTATGTACTAAAGATACATATGCCGTTAGATAAAGTATAACGTTAGATACTAAAGTATGTACTAAAGATACATATGCCGTTAGATACAGTATAACGTTAGATACTAAAGTATGTACTAAAGATACATATGCCGTTAGATAAAGTATAACGTTAGATACTAAAGTATGAAATCTAAAGATACATATGCTCGTTAGATAAATATAACGTTAGATAAACTAAAGTATTAACTAAAGATACATATGCCGTTAGATAAAGTATAACGTTAGATACTAAAGTATGTACTAAAGATCAATATGCCGTTAGATAAAGTATAACGTTAGATACTAAAGTATGTACTAAAGATACATATGCCGTTAGATACAGTATAACGTTAGATACTAAAGTATGTACTAAAGATACATATGCCGTTAGATAAAGTATAACGTTAGATACTAAAGTATGTACTAAAGATACATATGCCGTTAGATAAAGTATAACGTTAGATACTAAAGTATGTACTAAAGTCTATATGTAGTGTTCTGAGTTATTCGTCAGGTTTGTTGGAACGTTTTGCTTGATAAATGCCTTTTTGGTCGAAATGTTGATGTGTATTGTCATTGTATTTGCATTTTATAAAACTGCAGTACTTTGTTTTACATGCTTCGCTACTAACTGCTTTGAGAAACGAGAAATGAATTGCTGGCTAGAACTCTCTGTTCATGCAAACAAAGTGAACTTGTTCAACATGTTCCGAACCAGATCAGCGAAACTATGTGATGTAGATTTGTTGTAGATATCTGGTTCTAACGACTATAATACTCTAACTAGTACAAGACTGAAGCAGATATAGAATATTCATAATTCAAAGGATTAAATAGATACCTAGGACACAGGGTCCAAGGTCCAAGGATTGACTTCATTGCACCCGGCTTCCCCACATGGCTCCATCCCTGTCGGCAGTGATGTCAAGCATCTGCCGAGGCACTGCACAAAGCACTAACTCCATAGCTCCAGCAACAATCCTAGGGATCTCATTAAAATTGCACTGTGTCTCGGTCCGAATTCGAACCTACAGCCTTCAGTACGACAGACAAATTACTTGACCACTTTTCGTGATTGTGATCCCCGTTGTTATTTACAGAACCACTGTATTCAAAAACTGCAACTTTTTCAATGGCATAAGTATTTATTTTAATAGTAAAATTTAGTAGAATCCGTTTTTCAGACGCATAATTGAAACTTACCCGCCCGTGTGTTGTCGGGCTCGCAAAGGAGCAAAGAGGCGACTTAGGTAGAGACCCAGGAAGCATCCTAGTAAATAAAAGCATCGCACAAATCTGATATGCTGGTCTACTTGTAGACGCATAACTGGCACAACGTAAAGTCAGCTCTTAGGTTCAGATAACATACAAATCACAAAGAGTGGCTAACAAGTAGACAATATGGAGCGTTCGAAGGAGAAGAATACGTTTATTCATCTTTATCTCGGTCTTCTCTCAGTTCTATAACCTGTTCTATTTGTATTGTATGATGTTATTTGCGGCTGGTTCAAAAGGTAACTACATGTGAAATGCTCCTCAGTTCTATAACCTGTTCTATTTGTATTGTATGATGGTTATTTGCGGCTTGGTTCAAAAGTAACTTATGATGAATCCTTCACTCAGTTCTACAACCTGTTCTATTTGGATTGTATGATGTTATTGGCTGAGTTTCAAAGGGAACTACATGTAAATGCTTCACCACAGTTCATAACCTGTTCTATTTGTATTGTATGATGTTATTTGCGGCTGGTTCAAAGTAACTTACATGTGAAATGCTTTCACTCAGTTCTATAACCTGTTCTATTTGTATTGTATCATGTTATTTGCGGCTGGTTCAAAAGGTAACTACATGTGAAATGCGCTGCCTGCGAAAAGTTACCAACAACACCAGAAAAGACAGAGTCACCAACATCAGCATAAGGAAGAAAGTTGGCCCATAAACTTGCTTGAATTACATTAAGAAACAAAGAATGAAGTGGTTTGGCCACTTAATAAGAATGCATCATCCAAACTCAAGAGTATACAGAGTCTTCTACAACAGAACATCAGGAAAGAAGGCGAGAGGAAGACCACGAAAAAGATGGTTAGATGGCATAACAGAATCCTGTCAAAGAACAAAAATAACAATCAACCAAGCAGGGTCATGCGGTATATTTTCTCAGTATGATGCAAGTCTTCGGAATGCCGCCCCTTAAATAATTTTTCTTTTAAAAAAACCTTCAATTGTGAATTTGATTTCGCAGCTTATGCCTCCTTCCTTACTGTGCCACCTGAAGCGGCGGCCTCTCTGTTTCATAGCGCGGCACTGCCCTGTACCCAAGCCACCAGAACAGCGCAAGACAAAAACAGAAAACCACGACACTGACAACAATCCGGTAGCAGTGTGACGATAAAAGAAAGAAGAAAGAAGAAGACGTGGTTGGTTCTATTTCATTCTCATTAAATATCCGAACCGTCGTATTTGTCATACTAACCACACTTTGGAATGTCATAAATAGAGACTTCTACTGATTTATTTGCACAATATTTGTTGTTGTTATTTACAGAACAAATGTATTCCAAATCTGCAACGTTTTCAAAGATTATTCGGTTTTTTTTTGTAATAGTAAAATATGGTAGAATCAGTTTTTCAGTCACATAATTGAAACTTACCCGCCCGTGTGTTACGGCAAGGGGAACAAAGAATAGTAACACTGCGACCTACAAAGCATGTCGTAAGAGGCGACTGAGGTAGAAGCTTAGGAAAGCTAGCCTAATAAAAAAAAAAAGCATCGCAAAAATCGGATGTGCTGGCGTACTTGTAGGCGTATAACTGGCACAATGTACAATCACTCTTAAGCTCAGATCACATACAGATCACATAGAAGGGTTAACAAGTGATAGATATGGATCTTTGGAAGAAAAAGAAGAAACTTACCGAATGGTCCGCTATTGTTGAACGTGGGCGGTGAGTTTGTAGTCAACCGGACCTCGGTAATCCAAGATATTTTGTCTCCGATTGTGTTCTGACAAGTGATATTTAGGCTGTACACTGGATCTTTGCCAATGTTTAACGTTCCAACGTTGGGTATGTACCTCAAGCACCAGTCTGTGAAAATAACAACATTATTGTGCACAACAGAGAACCGTGATAGTGTAGTAGATAGTGCTCTTGCCCGGTAGGCGCGTAGTTAAAGGATATATTTTTCAATAATCTTCCGCCCGTGGTGCCGAGGCTTGCAATGGGAGTAAAGGATTTTAATTAATAGCCGTCCATCGCAAGCGATGATGACAACAATCTCAGACGTGTACTGTTGCACCTCTCTGGTGGGTGCGGAGGTGACTGTAGAGTCCAATCCTAGAACAGAACCCCGACCACAGGTGGGGCATACATGATCAAGGTTAGACATGTGCGTGTTGTGTGCTCTGTCTTTTCGCGCTGTTCGTTTTCTCTGTGACTCAACAATACGATGATTCTCAGCTATTCGGGTTCCTCTTTTGTTGTTACAGCGCCACATTTGGCGATCTTGCGCAAGGGATTCCCAGCACGTATTGTCTATATCGAAGCATTTCAGAGACACTTTAAGAGTGTCTTTAAAGCGTTTTTCTGTCCACCAGCTAAACGTCTCCCCCCTTCAAGCTCGCCATACATCAACTGTTTTGGGATGCGTTTATCAGGCATTCGAGCAACGTGACCGACCCATCTCAGTTGGGCCTTCTGCAACAGGGTGTTGACGCTTGGGATCTTTGCTCTTGTGAGGACTTCGCTGTCTGGAATTTTGTCCTGCCAGTTTATTTTTAGTATTCTGCGTAGACAGCTTGTGTGGAAATGGTTTAATTTTCTTGCGTGTCTGCTATACACTGTCCATGTCTCGCTTGCGTACAGCAGCGTGGTTAGCACTATGGCCTGGTAAACTTTCAGCTTTGTGACTATGCTTACCCCCTTCCGTTCCCACACAGTGACACGTAACCTTCCGAACGCAGCACTGGCTTTGGATATCCTATTGTGGACCTCAGAATCTATGTTTGCCGATCTGGATAGGAGACTGCCAAGATAAGCAAAGTTGTCCGTTGACTGGAGACGCTGGTGTTTAATGTTGATGACTGGATCGTAATACTGTTCTCTAGGGGCGGGCTGGAACATGACCTCTGTTTTTGGTGTTAATGGTGAGGCCAAACCTATCACAGGCCATTGAGAACTTGTCCATGTAAGTCTGCATTTCTTCCTCAGAGTTGGTAGCGAGGGCACAGTCATCAGCAAACAACAGGTTTGAGATAGTTGATTCTTTTACCTTGGTGGAGGATTTTAACCTCCGAAGATTGAATAGGTTACCGTCTGTCCTGTATCTAATTTTACCCTATGTTTGTCGCCTTCCCAAAAGACATCCGTGAGCATGGCAGCAAACATCATGCTGAAGAGTGTTGGGGCCAGTACACAGCCCTGTTTGACGCCGTTGGTGACATGGAAGGCTTCCGACAGCTCCTCTTCGTCAAGTACACGTGCCATCATGCCCTCGTGAAACTGTTGAACGATCTTGATGAGTTTCCTTGGGCATCCAAATTTGTCCATGATCTTCCATAGACCCTCCCTGTTAATCGTGTCGAAAGCCTTTTTCAGATCGACAAAGACCATATAGAGGTTACGGTGCTGCTCTTGGCATTGGGAGTAAAGAATAGTACCACTGTGACCTACATTATATGTTGTAAGAGGACTAATGTAGGACCTAGGAAAGCTACCCTAGTAAATAAAAAGCATCGCAGAAATATGATGTGTAGGCCTACTTGTAAGCACATAACTTGCACAATATACATTTGCTCTTAAGCTCAGATTATATACAAATCATACAGAGTGGTTAACAAATGGTCGATATGAAGCGTTCGAAGAAGAAGAAGAAGAAGAAGAAGAAGCTGGATGGTGTTAACATTCTTCTTTTCTGATACTGCATAGTATTTCAGAATATTTCACATTGACTTCATCTCTATGATATCAACTGCCTTTTCAAGATATATATCTCTGCCATACCAATTTACAAACACGGCTTTACACACAAATTAAACAACTAAAAACAGTATAGAATGCGAATGACATGAAAACAAAGCTAAGAATACTAAGAGCATGCATATGTCCAGGGACAACGGAGAAGATGGATACAGGATGTAACTGATGATTTGAGCATGACGACTGCAGAGGCGGAACATCTGGTCTACGAGAGAGAGAAATTCTGAAGGACTGTTAAGGAGACAAAGTTCTGCTCATGACAAGCTATTTGATGATGATACCAATTTACGAAAACTGTTTTCATATGTGAAACCACTTACCTGAAGAACAGTTCAATACTTGGAAACATTGGGCACATGAGCCTGTTTTCGGATCTACAGATGCCAAACTCACTTTCAGTTGGCTACCGTTGGTGCCCGTACAACCAATAACATCCAATACCTTGTTCTGAAAGATATAAATAGCATTGATGAGTGTTGGGATGAACGGATATTTTGATATATATGTAAGCAAGAATGAAGCAAGACAAGTACTGTTTTGGAATCCGCAGGGAAATAGGAGTAGGGGAAGGCCTAGACATTCCTGGAGAAGAGAGCTGGAGGCTGATATAAAAAGGATAGGTAAAACATAGAAAGAATTGGAAGAGATGGCAGGAGAGAGGAAGAGCTGGAAGAAGTTTGTTGAAGACCTGTGCTCCGTTGGGAGTTGAAGGATGAAGAAGAAGAAGTATGAAGCATAAGCATGGGGTCTCTGTGGCGTAGAGGATATGTGCTCGTCTCTCGTGCCAAAGGTACCAGGTTCGCTCTATCGTGGAGTCATCTGAAACTTTTCCAGATATCCCTGATCTCAGTATAGATCAGATCGAGTTCCTAGTGCTATCGGAGACGGAAGATAAAAACGTATGTCCCGTGTTCAATTTGAGAACGTAAAAAAATCCTTGACAGTTCAAAATCGAGAAGAGCAGGCTGGAAAGCCGCAGCGAGAGCAAAAATTAATTAGAAAAAGATTTAAACTGAAATTCATGCCAAAAATATCTTCACAATCTTCAAAATTACATCGGGACCTCGCTAGTGCTACGGAGTTCGTGCACTACGGCTGAGATCTTCCTGTCTAAGAAAGAGATCGGAGCACACGTGTTTACTCACCGAAGTGCAAGGAAGATGATCCTATCAATCAATCAATCAATCAAGCATATTGAATAAATGTGATGATAGATGAATATATTGACATACATGTAAGAAAGCACGATGCACAAATGTGTGGGTGGGTGATATATTTCATGTTTAATTGAATTATTAGTCAGTTCTGACGATTTCTCAAATGACTAATCAGATACTAAAGAGATCATCATCATCGTTCTTGGTTTAGCCCAAGTGTACATAAGGGAGAGACGAAACATTTTCTTTCAATTTGTTCTAGTGCCTTTCTTTCCACCAAAAACATAGTCTTACCACAGTTACCCATACATACAATATAACATACAAGTTACCCGGACATACAATATAACATACAAGTTACCCGGACATACAATATAACATACAACAGTTACCCGGACATACAATATAACATACAACAGTTACCCGGACATACAATATAACATACAACAGTTACCCGGACATACAATATAACATACAAGTTACCCTGACATACAATATAACATACAACAGTTACCCGGACATACAATATAACATACAAGTTACCCGGACATACAATATAACATACAAGTTACCCGGACATACAATATAACATACAAGTTACCCATACATACAATATAACATACAAGTTACCCGGACATACAATATAACATACAACAGTTACCCGGACATACAATATAACATAATATAGTTTACAACACACTCACTACAACATATCATCCGAGTGGTTACCGGGGCCCAAATTTGAGGTGTAAAGAATAGAACCACTGTTACCTGCCACGTATGTCGTAAGAGGCGACTAATGAGGTTTGGCTGTAATCGGATGCACATGTCCTAAACGTGTAGAAGTCTAGGCGTTTAGGGGCCTACCAAACCATTGTGCAACGTATACACGTTCTGGGCAAAGATCAAACAAATCACAAAGAGTGATTAAAATTGGTTGTAAAGAACGAACGCAAAGAAGAAGAAGACTACAACATAACGTAGTTTACATCACACTCACTACAACATAACGTAGTTTACAACACACTCACTACAACATAACGTAGTTTACAACACACTCACTACAACATAACGTAGTTTACAACACACTCACTACAACATAACGTAGTTTAAAACACACTCACTACAACATAACGTAGTTTACAACACACTCACTACAACATAACGTAGTTTACAACACACTCACTACAACATAACGTAGTTTACAACACACTCACTACAACATAACGTAGTTTAAAACACACCCATTGCAACATAACATAGGTTTCCAGACACTCACTGTACAATATCATAGTATCTGGATAAGCATTGTAACTTACCTGTGTCTCTTGTACACTCAATGTAACAACCAAGGAAATCTGCGAAAACGATAATGGTGGTGGTGGCTGTAGAAGAGAACAAGCGCTGTTTATTAGTCAACACATCAAATACAAACGTTTTAAATTTAACTTTATGATAGAAAAAAAACTAGTCACGAGAGATGACTAACTAGATAAAACTAGAGATGAAGTGTCTTTGCAGAATGTTGGGAGTAACAAGAAGAGACCGGTTGAGAAATGAGGACATCAGGAAATAAAAGTAGGTACAACATCAGTACTGAACTTTATCAAGAAACAACACATAAAATGTTTCGACCACATAAGCAGATTGCACCTCAAAGAGCAATGTTACTCCAATACATTGGATACAAAGTAAAAGGCGTCCACGCAAAAGGTGACCTTAGATATAACAGAGCTAATGAAAGACACTATTTATGAAGCACACACAATGGCTCGTTCTAGAAATCTCTTCTTATCCTGACACTGTGAGGCAAAATAGGATTGGAGAATAGAAAAGAAAGAAAAGTTAACTTTTTATATAAATTAAACACACAAAAATCAACAAAAACAACGATATTAAATGTGTCCATGGTGGTGAATATCTCAAATGATATATTAGAACATGATGATGCTTGTCCATCACGGGTGATGATGACCACAATATTTCATCTAAGGAATGTAGTTGCTTTATATTTGTCTGTGTGTGCGTAGAGGACTAGTGAGTCCGATGCGGGCTTGAAATGTTATTTTGCAATGTGGACAAAGGATTACTTGCACTTGTAGGGAGTTTTACTGCCTTTCTAGTCTGACGTTTCTGTTCCATTCGTGTTGTTTTACCTGCCTCACAGGCCGAAGAACCATGTCGAAGAACATAGATACCTGTCGTATGTCATTTCACCAAAACTGTTTTCGTTTAGATTATTCCAGAATAAGAAATCACTTTCGAATTGCAATCTTTTGTTGAAAATAAATTAACGACCGCTTGTTTGGGCTGTTGCCAAGTAGTGTGCAGTTGTGATATTTTATTGTTCCCTCGAAAGTAAACCATTCAAAGCCACATGGCTGACCTCCTGTCCTTACCACCAGATACAGCTGTCTAATTCAGTGGTTCTCAAAGGGTGTCCCAGACGCACAGTGTATTCGACGACATTCGTAGATGGTCCCTAGGATATCCCAGAGCAGAGTCAGCATCGTAGTATCAACGGGAACCAGGGTAAAAAATCGCCAAGACGCATCAGGCCCATGCTTCTCCTAGGCAGAAATTAAATGATGAATAAGGTACTGTAGCATTTTTCCAATTATTTCTGTATTTTTTTGCTTATTGCATCTTATTATTAAGTTTGTATGTATAGTGTGTCTACGATTTATGTAGGGCTTCAATTGTCCACTTCAATGATCTTTCACAAAAGTTGTGTAAACCTACTTGTCCAACTATTTGAAACTGTTAAACGTTCCTCAAAAAAAGTAAAACTTTTAAAACTGTGTTGCTGTTCTTGACTGAGGAGGATTAAACACAGCTTGCTCGGCTTGTCGTCACGAAGTGTAGATACAAATCGTGATAACTAATTATCTATTGGCTCTCCCCAGATGGATGATGGAATTGGTTGTCCACTCTTGCCGATAAGCGTAGAAGTGAGAGCTTTATTTGAATAAGAAAACAAATGAGGTGGTTTTAAATCAGGCCTGCACACAAGAAATCTTATCAAAAGAATAAGAATCAGACAATCAAGGTTATTCGGGCAAGCCATATATAATGCGAAGAGAAGGTTAAGAACATTTGGTGACATTCAGGTAAAATTCAGGAATGAGAGATTGGGAAGACAGAGGAGAAGATGTTGGATGGCCTGACATCATGGTTCAACAAAATATCGACATCAGAACTGATTACATGCATCAAGCAGAGAGAGTTGTAGAGAGACATGATCGCCTACGCCGGCAGGCATGGCACTTGATTACTGAAAAGAACCCTTTGTAGCTTTAAATCAAGAAGAGCAGGCTGGAAAGCCACTGCCTGCAAAATTCATTAGAAATTATCAAAGTAAAATTGATACAACAATATCTTCATCATCTTAAAAATTACATCGGGGACCATCACCGGTGCTGCGGAGTTCGTGCACTGCAGCTGAGATCTTTCTGTCTAAGAAAGAGATCGGAGCCCACATGGTTACTCACCGAAGTGCATGATGAAGACCTTAATCAATCAATCAATTAATCAATCAATCAAGTAGCATGTTTTTAAAGGGTTTTAAAGCCGAAGTATTGACTTCATTGTACCAGGTTTTACCCATATGGCTCGGTCCTCTCGCAGAAATGGCACGCCACCTGCCGAGAGTATTGCAAAAGCACGAACTCCGTAGCTCTAGCAACAATCCTAGGGGTCTCTGGAAAAAACTGCATTCGTGAACAGAACGACGCGGTCCGGACTCGAACCCACGACCTTCGACTCACAAGGCAAAGGGCTTAATTAACCACTTAGCCACAGAGACCCCTAAGCCACAGAGCATGTACATTGCAGAGACTCCTTTCTTCACATCCCGCCTGAAACACTCACTCTAATAAATTTCCTACTTCTTCTAACATTGTATGAAAGAGTTCTTTGATGTCCTGCAGCTACCTTCATCTTGGTCTTCCTCTGCCTCTACCTACAGGAAATATGCCTTTCATTACTGTTCTCTCCACCAGTGTCGTTTAACGTGACCGAAATACTTCATTTATCTGGGTCATTGAAATCGTAAAAAGAAACCCTCTGTCGTAACTGCCTGTAATACCGCTTTTTGGCAGTTTACGACAGGAGAACAAAAGTCTGTGGAATTAAATGACCACATGGTTAATGCAGTCGTCGCAAAACTGTTCCGGTTAGGGTGTTTTTTTTTTAATTCTTCATTGAAGTAGTCTTAGGAATACTAGTAGTGAAGTTAAGAATTTGGAAGAGGGTTAAGAACCCAGATGAATGGAACCAGGTGATATTTGCAGCAAGGAACCATACTAGCAAAGCTGAAGAGGAAGAGGATATATAAATAGACACAGACATTGGGTCAAAGTTAGAAAGAGACGTGGTTGGGATTAAATTATTCCAGAGTATAATTATTGCCTTATGTTACCTTTACCGTTGTGCTTGTCGGTACAGTTGGGAGGGTTGTAGTAGTCGGTAGAAGTGTTGTTGTCGGTGTAGTTTGGAGGGTTGTAGTAGTGGGTAGAAGTGTTGTTGTCGGTGTAGTTTGGAAGGTTGTAGTAGTCGACAGAAGTGTTGTTGTCGGCACAGTTGGGATGGTTGTAGTAGTCGGTAGAAGTGTTGTTGTAGAATCTGTTGTTGTCGGCGTAGTTTGGAAGGTTGTAGTAGTCGGTAGAGTTGTTGTAGAATCTGTTGTTGTCGACGTAGTTTGGAAGGTTGTAGTAGTCGGTAGAGTTGTTGTAGAACTGACGCAGATTGGGGAAGTTAGAGCAGTGGTGAAGAATTATTCAGAGTATAGTTGAAGCTTTGTAGTACCTTACCGATGTTGCTTGTCGGCACAGTTGGGATGGTTGTAGTAGTCGGTAGAAGTGTTGTTGTCGGCGTAGTTTGGAAGGTTGTAGTAGTCGGTAGAGTTGTTGTAGAATCTGTTGTCGACGTAGTTTGGAAGGTTGTAGTAGTCGGTAGAGTTGTTGTAAACTGTTGTTGTCGAGTTTGGAAGGTTGTAGTAGTCGGTAGAGTGATGTAGAATTGTTGTCGGCGTAGTTTGGAAGGTTGTAGTAGTCGGTAGAGTTGTTGTAGAATCTGTTGTCGGCGTAGTTTGGAAGGTTGTAGTAGTCGGCAGAGTTGTTGTAGAATCTGTTGTCGGCGTAGTTTGGAAGGTTGTAGTAGTCGGCAGAGTTGTTGTAGAATCTGTTGTCGGCGTAGTTTGGAAGGTTGTAGTAGTCGGTAGAGTTGTTGTAGAATCTGTTGTCGGCGTAGTTTGGAAGGTTGTAGTAGTCGGTAGAGTTGTTGTAGAATCTGTTGTCGACGTAGTTTGGAAGGTTGTAGTAGTCGGTAGAGTTGTTGTAGAATCTGTTGTCGGCGTAGTTTGGAAGGTTGTAGTAGTCGGCAGAGTTGTTGTAGAATCTGTTGTCGGCGTAGTTTGGAAGGTTGTAGTAGTCGGTAGAGTTGATGTAGAATCAGTTGTCGGCGTAGTTTGGAAGGTTGTAGTAGTCGGCAGAGTTGTTGTAGAGGCTGCTGTTGTTGGCACAATTGTAGGAATGGTAGTAAAAGCTATAACAGTTAGCAAAATTGTTACCTGTGAAGATGTGGTAATGATTAAGAAGCAACTCCAGAGCATCGTCACAGTTACTAGAACATGATCTTTGACAGCCATCTTCATTTCTGTAGAAAGTATACTTTTTAATGAACTAAATTTTAAGTAAGAAATGTTATAACGTTCGTATTAACCCATTCGCTTCTCCGAGCCCATATACAGGCTCGCTGCATATTTTAAGACGTCGCAAAGTAAGTATACGGGCTAATTCAGTATAGATTGTATAAAGAGTATCGTTGATGGTAAAAAATAAGAAAAAAAGGAGGGAAAGTATTAATATCTCTTATGTAGAAGTGAAAATCCACTGCCATCTCTACGAAAAGATCAAGATATTAATCTCAAATGTGAAATCGGTGTTACTGTATTGCTCGGAAACGTGGCGACTCACCAAGTTAAATTCAATCAATTTAAATATTATAATAATAGCCGTACATCGCAAGCGATGATGACAACAGCCTCAGACGTGTGCTGCTGCATCTCTCTGGTGTGTGTCTTCTTCTCTCTTCACCCTTCGCCCCTAGGAAGCATAGGTCCGCAACCAAGGCCTTCCTACCCGCCTATTCAAGGCCATCCTTTCCAGATCTCGCCACTCTCTCCCCGTTTTTTTGCATTTCATCTCTAACTCCCGTCTCCATGTGTTTCTGGGTCTTCCCTTACTTCTATTGCCCTGGGGTTCCATCGGAGAGCCTGTCTCGCGATGCTGTCAGGGGTTTCCTCAGTGTGTGTCCTATCCATCGCCACCTTCTGCTCATTATCTCCTGTTCCACCTGCCGTTGTCCTGCCCTATCCCACAGTTCTATGTTTGTGGTCTTGTCATACCATCTCAAATGGAGTATCCTTTTGGGTAGGCATCTATTAATGAATGTCTGCAGCTTTTTGGTGTTCACCTTAGTCGTTCTCTGGTGTGTGTGAAGGTAAATAAAGATTCAGACTTTTGTCAACGGATTTCTTCAGCGTATTCTCAGACTGAGATGGTATGACAGAGTTACAAAGACAGACATGTGGATAAGAACAGAACAGGAACAGATGATGACCCAGGTTAAGAGGTGAAATGGCAATGGGTCGGACATACGCTACGGAAGACAAAGTCGAGTGTCACTAGAGAAGCGCTTGAGTGAAACTCGCAAGGAAAACGAAAAATAGGTTCCCCTAAACAGACCTGGCCGTAGTATTTTGAGGAACTGAGGAGTGCTCAACTATCCTGGGAGACCTTACAGAAAACAGCCAGAGACCGAGAAATGTGGCGAACAACTGTTGAGACCCTATGCTCCACGAGGAGCGGAGATGAATAAGTCATGTCATGTAGCATGTTCTTTGCAGAAAGTTGATTTCTTTATAGCCCGTCTGAAACACTCTAGATCTCTAGTCATAAATGTCATCATGAAGATATGCGTGATACTGATATGACAATAGTGCTAATGACACTGAGTATCTTCTACTTCTTCTAGTCTTTCTTATGATAGTATGACATAGGCATAAGACTGTAATGGAAAGTAAACTAGTAATGTTAGCAGACGAGACATACTAAAGAAAGGCTCATCACTGAACACAATGGTAATTTGACTTCCCCTTTAGCGAGTTTACAGAACATTACTACTTCACAATCTAAGAACTACGTGTCATGTCTTAGTTACTATAACCTCAGAAGAGTCCTCCAAGATTCTGAGGTCGTAACGAAGATCGTTGCTCACGGTCATCCGGCTCATCACTGAACACAATGATAACAATCAACTCTATGCTCATTAATATGTTTCGAAGAGAATAAACTGGATATTCATCCATATTCAAATATATTCATCCATATTCAAATATATTCATCCATATTCAAATATATTCATCCATATTCAAATATATTGGTCTATATTCAAATATATTCATCTATATTCAAATATATTCGTCTATATTTAAATATATTCATCTATATTCAAATATATTCGTCTATATTTAAATATATTCATCCATATTCAAATATATTCATCCATATTCAAATATATTCATCTATATTCAAATATATTCGTCTATATTTAAATATATTCGTCTATATTCAAATATATTCATCTATATTCAAATATATTCGTCTATATTTAAATATATTGCTCAATATATTCAAAAAAATATTCGTCTATATTCAAATATATTCATCTATATTCAAATATATTGTCTATATTTAAATATATTCGTCTATATTCAAATTATTCATCTATATTCAAATATATTCGTCTATATTTAAATATATTCGTCTATATTCAAATATATTCTCTATATTAAATATATTCGTCTATATTCAAATATATTCGTCTATATTCAAATATATTCATCTATATTTAAATATATTCGTCTATATTCAAATATATTCGTCTATTTAATATATTCGTCTATATTCAAATGTACGACATACTTAAATAACAACGGTAGCTACAACAGTCTAAATGAGTTTAAAGGCGAAGGATTGGTTTCATTGAACCTGGTTTCCTCATATGACTCTGCCCCTGTCAGCGGAAATGGCCCACTATCTACTAAGAATGTTGCACAAAGCACGATCTCCTTAGCTCCAGCAACAATACTAGGGATCTAATGAAAACAAAATGACACATGTGACTCTGTCCGGATTCTAACCCACAATCTTCCTTCCGATCAACAGACAAACGATTTAACCGCTTCGCCATAGAGCCGATATACATTTATATATTTCGCTGTTGTTCAATGTTGAACAAGGAGTTTGGTGAACTGGATGTATGCTTCTGTGTTTGTTAGTTCATCGAGGCTTCCAAACAGCATTGCATGGATGTCTGTTTCTGATGGTTGGTGTACTTTGTGAGCGTCTGTAGCTGAAGCGGTAGTGCGCTCCATCGCAACCTAAGCATACCTGGTTCAAACTCCGCTGCGGATAAGTCGTTGTTTTTCTAGGCACCACTTATACTTTCAGCAGTTTGCCATTGCTTTCTGAACGGTGAGGTTTATTTGTACCGTTCGTAAAAACCCAAATTTTCTTTCGAACTGCCCGAAAAGGTGTTTGAACAATGTACACTTCGATAACAAATGCAGTGGTGTGGACATTTATGGAGAATGGAATATAACCAACCACCACTAAAAAGATACAACAAAAAGAGCAAAGGGAAGACCAAGAAAAGATGGATAGACAATATCAAGACCACACTAAATAAACACAGATATAACACAACAAGGGCGACTCATCTGGCCCTGGAACGCAAATTAAAGCTCCCACCCTACGCTTAACAGCAAGAGTGGACAACCAATTCCATCTGCCACCTCGTGAAGAACAATAGACCCTTTGATTGTGATCCACCTCCTCTCCCCCTCCACCTAACAAGAATTAATCACAAGTTGTTGTTTTTTAAACTGTGTAAACTGTACAGAAAGAAAGGGAGGGGGAGAGAGATGTGACTGAAAAAAGGGAGTAATATTGTGTTTACAAATTTTGCTAAGAGTGAGAGAATAAATATCGGACTAAATTTCATGGAATAGATGGAGCGAGTTGTCCAGGACAGAGTGATATAGAGAAATTATGATATTGTGTTTGTAATTTGTTTGTTTATCGCTGTAGACAACATGTATGTTAACATACTTTACTTTTGAAAGCTTCTTCTTCTACTTCGTCAACTCTGTATACTCTCAGACGTTGGTTTCAATATTTTTGAAGTAAGAAGGGATCAGTCAGATGATATTAACATATCGCCCCAGTAGTTACCGGAGCCTAACTTTGGGATGTAAAGAATAGAACCACTGTTACCTGCCACGCATGTCGTAAGAGGCGAGTAAGGAGGTTTGGCTGAAATTGGGTGCACGTGTCCGCTAAAGAAAAGCTAACCCGAAACAAATGCTTGCAGAAAATGGATGCACCAGGCCGTAAGGCGCAAAACATGGTGCAACGACCCTCACAATGAGGAATGGGATAACGGATTCTACGGTCGCCAACCTGCCTTGGAGATTTAGCCACGCAGTAAGAATGGCAGACCTAACATCACGACGGTGGCCAAACCTTACTGCGGGAAGAGGTCGGCTCAAACGGGGAGCAGAAATCATAGGAATTATATCCTACAGAACTGCCCACAGTATGCAGACTTGAGAAGAAAGAGGTGGCATACTTACACTAGCGTCTAAGACAAACTGTATGTCGGGGCTGATAATCTGAGGCAGACGGCTGCCTTTATTAGAGAATCCGAAATCCCAATTTAGTGAGAACTCAGAAGAAGAAATATTAACATATACGAAGAAGCTAACCCACACTGGGTTCTCAGAATAGGACGGAGAGCTTCATCTTTCTCTCGTTCAAGTAGAATAATTGATTGATTGCTAGGACCATCATCATTGCACCTCGGTGAGTAACCAGGTGTGCTCCACTCTCTTTCTTACAAAGGAAGATCTCAGCTGCAGTGCACGAACTCCGTAGCAGCGGCGATGATCCCCGATGTAATTTTGAAGATGGAGAAGATATTTTTGTAAGAATTTTATTTTTAATCTTTTTCTAATGAATTTTATCCGGGCAGCGGCTTTCCAGCTTGCTCTTCTCAATTTTGAACTGCCATATGTTCTTTTATGTGCTCAAATTCAACATGGGACCTACGTTTCATCGTCCGTCTCCCATAGGAGTATGGACTCGATTTCACCTACAATGAGATCAGGACTCCCTGGCAAAATATGCAGATGGCTCCACGAAGGAGCAAACCTGGTACCTTTGCCACGAGAGGCGAGTATCTAACCTCTATACACTCGGAAATGATAAAACAGATAGGCTAACCAAGAAAGTTTCAACACAAGAGCAACCATCACGGCAACAGCTCTCCATAGAGCAAAGTAAATCCTAACGATAAAATATCAAGAAATTTTGCTGAACAGATGGGCAATGAGAGGCACGGGAAGAGAGGTTTACAGACATATGACCAGGCCTAACCTTAATGACAACATCAACCACCTTACAAGAAGAGATCAGAGCAAGATGTTTATACTTCAAACCCAACACATAAAATTTAATAATCACATGAACAGAATTCAACCACAACACACTGCTGAGTGCCAGCTGAGTGCACATCATCATGAAACCGTTCACCACCACTACTTCATTTGCTAGTTCTCTAATATAAAATATCAATTAGTAACTAATGTAGAAAGTCAACTAGAAGAAACTCGTGTTTCGTTAGTCGACCAGTACAAAACAGTGCTACTTTAGTTGGCATATACATATATCTTCGTTTTATTTTATTTACCTGCTCACATTAACTACGTGTTATTTTAGTTCTGTACACAAAACGTATGTTACTTTAGTTGACCTGTATACAAAAGTTATGATTTATGCTTAGGTTGTACTATCTGTACACAAAACTTCCATTATTTTAATTTTAACTGTACACAATACTTACTGTTATTTTAATTTAACTGTACACAAACGTATGTCCCTTTAATTGACCTGTACACAAAATTTCTATTACTTTAGTTGACATGTACACAAAACTTTTAAACTTTAATTTAACTGTACACAAACTTCTTTTACTCTAGTTGATCTGTACACAAAACTTCTTTTACTTTAGTTGACATGTACACAAACGTCTTTACTTTAGTTGACATGTACACAAAACTTCTTCCTTTAGTTGACATGTTACACAATACTTAGTATTACTTTAGTTGAATAGTACATAAAACTTCTTTACTTAGCTTAGAAACTGTACACAAACTTTCTTTACTTCAGAGATGACCTGTATATCATAACTTAAAATGTTTTACTATAATTGACATGTAGCACAAAACTTAAGTTGACCTGTACACAAAACTTCTTTTACTTTAGTTGACATGTACACAAAACGTCTTTTACTTTAGTTGACCTGTACACATAACTTATTTTACTTTAGTTGACATGTACACAAAACTTCTTTTACTTTAGTTGACCTGTACACAAAACGTCTTTTACTTTAGTTGACCTGTACACGTAACTTATTTTACTTTAGTTGACATGTACACATAACAACTCTTACTTTAGTTGACATGTACACAAAACTTTTTATATATATACTTTAGTTGACATGTACACAAAACATCTTTTACTTTAGTTGACATGTACACAACACTTCTTTTACTTTAGTTGACATGTACACAGAACTTCTTTTACTTTAGTTGACATGTACACAAAACAATTCTTACTTTAGTTGACATGTTCACAATACTTACTATTACTTTAGTTGACATGTACACAAAACTTACTGTTACTTAAGCTAGAAATACTGTAACAGTATTACTGTTCCTTGTAGCATCAGAGCATGTCACAGGATCTGTATAGTCAAACTTAAAATGTATTTCCCACATATAAATCATAAGTGTGCACCAACTAAAAAGGTAAAAAAAAAATTCTACATTTCGAAATCCATTAAATAATTATAACGCTCATTTTATGCTTAAATGATAAATCCACGTCCCGCATTTTAAAACATTTCTTTATAAAACAAATTATTTCCATGTGTCTCATTAACTAGTTCAGTAACTTCATATGGCAGTTATTAATTCAAAAAAATTTGAATACATTCTGAAAATTATAAATTCAGAAGTTCATGACGATATTCATTTCGTCTTTTTTAAATAACTTCCGTGTGATATTGAACACACCTCTTGAACTTTATTCACGTATGCTTATTTGAATCCATATTTTTAACAATGAAACAACAATAGACTATTCATAACTGCTTGGTTAAATTTTGCATTTATCGTAGCTAGACTACCTGCTTGCCTTAACATATATATATATATATATTCTATAGATATTGGTAACGGCTGGTTGATGTCACCATGTAGTCTGGCACCCCTACCTTGATGTATAGTCTAGTAGCGGTTCGTCCTTAAAGGCCATTGGTGCCGGACCCCACAAAAAATATATTGTGTAACGTGTATTTATTATTTTAAAAGCTATTTGTTCAAAATTGTTACTTCTAATTTGATACTGATTAGCTTTAAACGTTGAATACATATAACGTTAAAAATCGTATACAGTCTGAAATTCATCGTTTTTCTTTCCTAATTAGTGTACTTTATGCATTCCCTAGGCACTATATTTTTAGTGCCAGTAGAAATGTTGTCTACTTAGACCTCTGTTAACATAACGACTATCGACTAGTTATTTATCACAGACAAATATATGATTTTCATTCATTCCGTAGGGAAATTCTTACCCGGCCAAGCCAGCGCACAATTAAACGGCGTTTTTGAGCTAAACATTAGTCCGGGAGCGAAAGTACCGAATGATATATAAAAATAATCGAAAAAAATATAAATAATTAACTAACCATCATATAAAAGTTTGAGGTAATCACCCGTTTCGTCACTATGCATCTGTGTACGACAATGTAAGTTTAGACAAATTGTGGATCTTTGACATACTTTATAAAGAGATCATTCTTGTAAATGGGATAACTTCCCGGAATAGACAAAAAATAGAAAATAATTAAATATAACCTAACTTAAAATCACGATTTTTTCGAAAATCTTTGTCTGGCCCCACTAGCAAAAATGATCACGAGCCGCCACTGATGTATAAAAAATAAAAAATGTGGAGTAATTGTAATTTATAATATTATTGATTACGGTAAAAGTAATCAATATTACTGCTTCTTTTCATTTGAAAAAAAATCTGTATCTATTAGACACCCCCCTTTCCCATCTCAGAACTCTACACTATAATGTCGACTTCAATGAGTGTACAAGAATATACTCATTAAGTATAGGGTTAGAGGCGGATCATGTGAATATGCCAGTATTATATTTTTTGTTAGAGTCAATACAAACTGTTGAGAACTTCGATAATGTGCTGCTTATTGCAGTTGCTTTGTAAGCGTGGGGGTTCCAAGTTTAATTTCCACAGTGGGTGGTGAGATTTTTTATTCACTCACAATAATTCTCAGGTTTACCAAAGCTCAAGCGTATTCCAGAGTAAAGTTACGAAGTAAAGGAGATAGTTGTAGTAAAGGCGACAAGTGTAGTAACGTCGAAGGTGTATAAAGGGGATAGGCGTAATAAATACGACATGCTAGTAAAGTCGACATGCATAGTAAAGTCGACATGCATAGTAAAGTC
The DNA here is from genome assembly GCA_020796225.1 of Arion vulgaris. Lineage (NCBI taxonomy): Eukaryota > Metazoa > Mollusca > Gastropoda > Stylommatophora > Arionidae > Arion > Arion vulgaris. Next base: position 62,361,516 of record CM036755.1, on the reverse strand, counting down.
GACATGATAGTAAAGTGATCAACAGTAATCGAAGGTGTCAGACAGGTAGCTAATAAAGACGACATGCATAGTAAAGTCGACAGCATAAGTAAAGTACGACATGCATAGTAAAGTCGACAGATGTAGTAAAGTCGACATGCATAGTAAAGTCGACAGACGTAGTAAAGACGACATGCATAGTAAAGTCGACAGATGTAGTAAAGTCGACAGATGTAGTAAAGGTCGACAGATGATAGTAAAGACGACATGCATAGTAAAGTCGACAGATGTAGTAAAGTCGACAGATAGTAATCGACAGATGTAGTAAGTCGCATCATAGTAAAGTCACAATGTAGTAAAGTACAGATGTAGTAAAGTCGACAGATGTAGTAAGTCGACATGTTAGTAAAGTCGACAGATGTAGTAAAGTCGACATGTAGTAAAGTTGACAGATGTAGTAAAGTCGACAGATGAGATTTTGAACTCATCATCTGACGTGCGTTGATCAAAGACAAATATACGAGTCAACACCATATTTTAGTATCTCTTGTTGAAAGCTGGCTCTAACTTTTTGAAATACTTGATTTATCTGCTATTAATGTATTCTTCATGGTGAAGTGGTTAAGAAGTTTGCTTTGCAATCTGAAATTTAAGGTTTGAATCCACAGTTCCATGTGCATTTTGTTCAGGATAACCTAGTATTGTTGTTCCAGCTATGTAGTGTTTGGAGAACGCATTTAAATGCATTATTCGCATGGATTATGTCATTCGTATGTGTCGATTCCTCCCGGCAAATAATGGCTGACACATTCCGTTTCTGATGGCATCTTTTATTTTGAGTTTGTTCTATAGACAGTTAACGTAATAATGCCTAGAAAATCACAAACAGCGTTAAAAGCTGGGTTGATTCGCGAAAGGATATACAATTTAATTAACACTCTATAGACAGTTGCAGTCCCATGCTGACGAGATCTGTCTTCTCGGGTTTGTCTGGAGTCGTCCCACTCTAGGTGACTTCAGCTTTCTGTCACCGGGCTCACCAACTCAGGCTTTTATGCAGGGTATGTTCCCTGGACACTATAGTTTAATCCCATATACTAGAAGGAAAGTGTCACAGAAGTAGAAGACAAGACAAGAAAAGAGATGTCCTCCTCAAGGGAAAGAGAGGACAACTGCTTTTTGTCCCATAGCTGGGGGATGGGTTAGTTGCAGCCAGAGCATTTATCACACGCCGGTGAGTTCTGCGGTGTCACCTTATGGGGCCCTATCCTCTCCAGTTGACCTAACTACTCAGCTTGAGGAAACCTGACAGACCTGAAGCTGACTGCCTAGTTTGTGGTCCACAGTAAACATCGCACATGACCAGAGATCACTGAAGAAGAAAAAATGCATTATTCTGTTTTTCTTCTGATTTGATCGATAATCCGTGTCTCATTAAGACGTTGCTATGTGAGAAATATAGTACTATTGTCATTATTATTATGAATTCTTTCAATCACATTGACGTCTACTATAACAAATCTGACTGGTTTTTGTTTGAAGGCTTGCTTTTCTGATCACAAGCGTCTTTCGCCATTCAGGTACGCCTTAATCCGACGTGAGTGATTCTTGAAATTTGGATACCCCCAGCTGCCATGGCTCGCAATGGAGCAAAGAATAGTACTAATGCAGCCTTGAAGGTCTGTTGTAACTGGCGACTGAGGTAGGGGCCTAGGGAAGCTACCTTAGTAAAAAAAAAGCGTCGCAGACATTGGATAAGCTGTTCTACTTGTAGGTGCATAACTGGCACAACGTACAATTGTTCTTTGGTTCAAATCACATATAAATCACATACAAGTCCCATACAAATCACATACAAATCACATACAAGTCACAAAGAGTGGTTTAACAAGTGGTCGATATGAAGCATTTGAAAAGGAAAACGAAACAGCCAGTAAATGATCATGGTTCCATGTAGTCCGACAGACGAACGATAAATTTGGACACAGGCTGGCTTCGAACTCCGAAATTTCACGGCAACTGGTCTCTAACGCAGTTTGTTACCAACTTTGATATTGGTGACCAGTGGCGGCTCGTGTTCATTTTTGTTGGTGGGGCCAGACACAAATTTTCAGAATAATCATGGTATGACATAGATGATATTGTAGAGGATATTGTAGAGGATATTGTAGAGGATATTGTAGAGGATATTGTAGAGATATTGTAGAGATATTGTAGAGGATATGTAGAGGATATTGTAGAGGATATTTTAGAGGATATTGTAGAAGATACTGTAGAGGATATTGTAGAGGATATTGTAGAGGATATTTTAGAGGTATTGTAAAAGATACTGTAGAGGATATGTAGAGGATATTGTAGAGGATATTGTAGTGTAGAGGTATGTAGAGGATACTGTAGAGGATATGTAGAGATACTGTAGAGGATATTTAGAGGATATTGTAGAGGATATTGTAGACGATAATGTACGATATTGGACTAGTCGTATGAAATGAATGAGGTGTGAGGTACGTCAAATAATAATGAATTTTACAGAAATACAGCGGTAAAGCGATAGTTACGAGGAATATTGGTGTAAGAATGAACCACTGTTACCTGCGCATGTCGTAGAGAGTGTCTGTCAGGAGTGGGCATACATATAATACGAATTTCACAAAGTTACTGCAGTAAACTGGAAGTAGTCCTACATATAATAAGAATTTACAGAATTACTGCGTAAAACTGGGAAGTAGTGTACATATAATAACGAATTACAAAGTTACTGCGTGTAAAATGGAAGTAGTGCTACATATAATAACGAATTTCACAAAGTTACTGCAGTAAAACTGGAAAGTAGTCCTACATATAATAACGAATTCACAAAGTTAAGCTTAAAACTGGAAAGTAGTCAGATAACGAATTTCACAAATTTACAGCGGTTAACTGGAAAGTAGTCAGACATATAATAAAGAATTTCACAAAGTCACAGCGGTAAAACTGGAAAGTAGTCCTACATATAATAACGAATTTCACAAAGTTACAGCTGTAAAACTGGAAAGTAGTCCTACATATAATAAAGAATTTCACAAAGTCACAGCGGTAAAACTGGAAAGTAGTCCTACATATAATAACGAATTTCACAAAGTTACAGCGTAAAACTGAAAGTAGTCCACATATAATAACGAATTTCACAAAGTTACGCGGTAAAACTGGAAAGTAGTCCACATATAATAACGAATTTCACAAAGTTACTGCGGTAAAACTGGAAGTAGTGTACATATAATAACGAATTTCACAAAGTTACTGCGGTAAAACTGGAAAGTAGTCCTACATATAATAACGAATTTCACAAAGTTACTGCGTAAAATGGAAAGTAGTCCTACATATAATAACGAATTTCACAAAGTTACTGCGGTAAAACTGGAAAGTAGTCCTACATATAATAACGAATTTCACAAAGTTACTGCGGTAAAACTGGAAAGTAGTTCTACATATAATAACGAATTTCACAAAGTTACAGCTGTAAAACTGGAAAGTAGTCAGATAAACGAATTTCACAAATTTACAGCGGTTAACTGGAAAGTAGTCAGACATATAATAACGAATTTCACAAAGTTACGCTGTAAAACTGGAAAGTAGTCCTACATATTAACGAATTTCACAAAGTTACAGCGGTAAAACTGGAAAGTAGTTCTACATATAATAACGAATTTCACAAAGTTACAGCTGTAAACACTGGAAAGTAGTTCCACATATAATAACGAATTTCACAAAGTTACAGCTGTAAAACTGGAAAGTAGTCCCACATATGATAACGAATTTCATAGAAACACAGCGGCAAAACTGGAAATGAAATTTTAGAAACTGAACAAAGTATTCTTGCGTAATGAGCAACAAAGGCATTGGACAAGAAATATAAGTGCTGTACTACAATTGACCTTCAATAAAAAGCAGTAGATAGGTTGCCATTTGATATATTACACAAGAACACGGGGCAGTACGCCACTGTCCATAGGCGTCGCTACTTTAAGGTGAAGGAAGGGGGTCATGCGCCTGGAAAATGTATTTTGATAAAACAGGCCTTAATGAATCTGGTCCTCTCCACATCCACGTAGTAAGCTATCAAATAAAATGTTGTAAATTTATTTTACCCACCCCTTCCATGAAATAAATATGTCGACGCCCATGCGACAGTTCCCTGTAGCAATAGACCGCGTAGCTTGCGTACACATTACTAGAAAACATCCTTCTCAGATTCAATGACACCCGAGTGGTTACCGGGCTCAAATTTGAGGTGTAAAGAATAGAACCACTGTTACCTGCCACGTATGTCGTAAGAGGTGGCTAATGAGGTTTGGTTGAAATCGGATGCATGTGTCCGCCAGGGATGCTAACCCGAAACAAATGCTTGCAGAAAATGGATGCACCAGGCCGTAAGGCGCATAACATGGTGCAACGACCCTAACAGTGAGGAATGGGATAACGGATTCTACGGTCGCCAATCTGCCTCGGAGATTTAGCCACGCAGTAAGAATGTCAGACCTAACATCACAACGGTGGCCAAAACTTACTACGGGAAGAGGTCGGTTCAAACGGGGAAGCAGAAATCATAGGAATTATATCCTACAGAACTGCCCCAGTATGCAGACTTGAGAAGAAAGAGGTGGCCTACTTACACTAGCGTTCAAGCCAAACTGTATGGCATGACTGATAATCTGAGACAGATGGCTGCCTTTATTAGAGAATCCGAAATCCGAATCTAGTGAGAAAGCAGAAGAAGATTCAATAAAACTTGCATTCCATGATTGTTAGATACAAAAGAAGCCATTTTTGTTTATAAAAGATACAATGCTAGATAACACATTATTGTATTTCTTAAATTAAATTTTACACTTTTCATTAATAAATAATGATGATTCTCGTCCATCACGTGTGACGATGACCACAAGAATTCATAAAAATTGAATTATCATCTATGTGGCCTAGGGAAGCTACCATAGTAAATAAAAAGCGTTGCAGAAATCGGATATGCTGGCCTGCTGAGGCGCATAACTGGCATAACGTACAATCGCTATTAGGCTCGGATCACATACAAATAACAAGGAGAAACCGAAAGTCTCTGAAACCGAAAGACTGACTTCATTGTGCCGTGTTTGTTTTCCCCATATGGCTCGGTCTTTCTTTAAAGAAATGACGCACCCCTGTCGGAGTATTGTAGGAAGTACTAACTCCGTAGCTACTGTAACAATACTAGGAATGTCTGGACAAAAATATACTCTTGAACAGAACGGTGTGGTCCGGTACTAACTCCGTAGCTACTGTAACAATACTAGGAATCTCTGGACAAAAATACACTCGTGAACAGAACGGTGTGGTCAGTACTAACTCCGTAGCTACTGTAACAATACTAGGAATCTCTGGACAAAAATATACTCGTGAACAGAACGGTGTGGTCCGGTACTAACTCCGTAGCTACTGTAACAATACTAGGAATCTCTGGACAAAAATAACTCGTAGAACAGAACGGTGTGGTCAGTACTAACTCCGTAGCTACTGTAACAATACTAGGAATCTCTGGACAAAAATACACTCGTGAACAGAACGGTGTGGTCCGGTACTAACTCCGTAGCTACTGTAACAATACTAGGAATCTCTGGACAAAAATACACTCGTGAACAGAACGGTGTGGTCCGGTACTAACTCCGTAGCTACTGTAACAATACTAGGAATCTCTGGACAAAAATACACTCGTGAACAGAACGGTGTGGTCAGTACTAACTCGTAGCTACTGTAACAATACTAGGAATCTCTGGACAAAAATACACTCGTGAACAGAACGGTGTGGTCGTACTAACTCCTAGCTACTGTAACAATACTAGGAATCTCTGGACAAAAATACACTCGTGAACAGAACGTGTGGTCAGTACTAACTCCGTAGCTACTGTAACAATACTAGGAATCTCTGGACAAAAATACACTCGTGAACAGAACGGTGTGGTCCGGTACTAACTCCGTAGCTACTGTAACAATACTAGGAATCTCTGGACAAAAATACACTCGTGAACAGAACGGTGTGGTCAGTACTAACTCGTAGCTACTGTAACATACTAGGGAAACTCTGGACAAAATGACACTCGTGAACAGAACGGTGTGGTCGGTACTAACTCCGTAGCTACTGTAACAATACTAGGATCTCTGGACAAAAATACACTCGTGAACAGAACGGTGTGGTCCAGATGAACTCTAGTATGTAACAATACTGGATCTCTGGACAAAATACACTCGTGAACAGAACGGTGTGGTCGGACATCGTAGATGAACAGACAGGATTTTGGTCCAGATAGAACAGAACGGTGTGGTCAGATGAACAGAACGGGTGGTCGATGAACAGAACGTAGTGGTCAGATGAACAGAACGGTGTGGTCAGATGAACAGAACGGTGTGGTCAGATGAACAGAACGGTGTGGTACAGATGAACAGAACGGTGTGGTCCAGATGAACAGAACGGTGTGGTCCAGATGAACAGAACAGTGTGTGGTCAGATGAACGAACGTGTCAGATGAACAGAACGGTGGTCGATGAACAGAACGTGGTCAGATGAACAGAACGGTGTGGTCCAGATGAACAGAACGTGTGGTCCAGATGAACAGAACGGTGTGGTCAGATGAACAGAACGTGTGGTACAGATGAACAGAACGGTGTGGTCAGATGAACAGAACGGTGTGGTCAGATGAACAGAACGGTGTGGTACAGATGAACAGAACGGTGTGGTCCAGATGAACAGAACGGTGTGGTACAGATGAACAGAACGGTGTGGTACAGATGAACAGAACGGTGTGGTCCAGATGAACAGAACGGTGTGGTACAGATGAACAGAACGGTGTGGTACAGATGAACAGAACGGTGTGGTACAGATGACGAACAGAACAGGTGTGGTACAGATGAACAGAACGGTGTGGTCAGATGAACAGAACGGTGTGGTACAGATGAACAGAACGGTGTGGTACAGATGAACAGAACGGTGTGGTCCAGATGAACAGAACGGTGTGGTACAGATGAACAGAACGGTGTGGTACAGATGAACAGAACGGTGTGGTCCAGATGAACAGAACGGTGTGGTCCAGATGAACAGAACGGTGTGGTCCAGATGAACAGAACGGTGTGGTCCAGATGAACAGAACGGTGTGGTCCAGATGAACAGAACGGTGTGGTACAGATGAACAGAACAGTGATGGTCAGATGAACAGAACGGTGTGGTCAGATGAACAGAACGGTGTGGTACAGATGAACAGAACGGTGTGGTCCAGATGAACAGAACGGTGTGGTCCAGATGAACAGAACGGTGTGGTCCAGATGAACAGAACGGTGTGGTCCAGATGAACAGAACGGTGTGGTACAGATGAACAGAACGGTGTGGTCCAGATGAACAGAACGGTGTGGTCCAGATGAACAGAACGTGTGGTCAGATGAACAGAACGGTGTGGTCAGATGAACAGAACGTGTGGTCAGATGAACAGAACGGTGTGGTCAGATGAACAGAACGGTGTGGTCAGATGAACAGAACGGTGTGGTCAGATGAACAGAACGTGTGGTCAGATGAACAGAACGGTGTGGTCAGATGAACAGAACGGTGTGGTCAGATGAACAGAAGTGTGGTCAGATGAACAGAACAGTGTGGTCAGATGAACAGAGCAGCACGGTGTGGTCCAGATGAACAGAACGGTGTGGTCCAGATGAACAGAGCAGTGTGTGGTCAGATGAACAGAACGGTGTGGTCAGATGAACAGAACGGTGTGGTCAGATGAACAGAACGGTGTGGTCAGATGAACAGAACGGTGTGGTCAGATGAACAGAACGGTGTGGTCCAGATGAACAGAACGGTGTGGTCCAGATGAACAGAACGTGTGGTCAGATGACAGACGGTGTGGTCCAGATGAACAGAACGGTGTGGTCAGATGAACAGAACGGTGTGGTCAGATGAACAGAACGGTGTGGTCAGATGAACAGAACGGTGTGGTCCAGATGAACAGAACGTGTGGTCAGATGAACAGAACGGTGTGGTCCAGATGAACAGAACGGTGTGGTCCAGATGAACAGAACAGTGTGGTCAGATGAACAGAACGGTGTGGTCCAGATGAACAGAACGGTGTGGTCCAGATGAACAGAACGGTGTGGTCCAGATGAACAGAACGTGTGGTCAGATGAACAGAACGGTGTGGTCAGATGAACAGAACGGTGTGGTCAGATGAACAGAACGGTGTGGTCAGATGAACAGAACGGTGTGGTCAGATGAACAGAACGGTGTGGTCAGATGAACAGAACGGTGTGGTCAGATGAACAGAACGGTGTGGTCAGATGAACAGAACGGTGTGGTCAGATGAACAGAACGGTGTGGTACAGATGAACAGAACGGTGTGGTCCAGATGAACAGAACGGTGTGGTACAGATGAACAGAACGGTGTGGTACAGATGAACAGAACGGTGTGGTACAGATGAACAGAACGGTGTGGTCCAGATGAACAGAACGGTGTGGTACAGATGAACAGAACGGTGTGGTACAGATGAACAGAACGGTGTGGTCCAGATGAACAGAACGGTGTGGTCCAGATGAACAGAACGGTGTGGTACAGATGAACAGAACGGTGTGGTACAGATGAACAGAACGGTGTGGTACAGATGAACAGAACGGTGTGGTCCAGATGAACAGAACGGTGTGGTACAGATGAACAGAACGTGTGGTCAGATGAACAGAACGGTGTGGTACAGATGAACAGAACGGTGTGGTACAGATGAACAGAACGGTGTGGTACAGATGAACAGAACGTGTGGTCAGATGAACAGAACGGTGTGGTACAGATGAACAGAACGGTGTGGTCCAGATGAACAGAACGGTGTGGTCCAGATGAACAGAACGGTGTGGTACAGATGAACAGAACGGTGTGGTCCAGATGAACAGAACGGTGTGGTACAGATGAACAGAACGGTGTGGTCCAGATGAACAGAACGTGTGGTACAGATAACAGAACTGTGGTCGATGAACAGCGTGTGGTACAGATGAACAGAACGGTGTGGTACAGATGAACAGAACGGTGTGGTACAGATGAACAGAACGGTGTGGTCAGATGAACAGAGACGTGTGGTACAGATGAACAGAACGGTGTGGTCAGATGAACAGAACGGTGTGGTCAGATGAACAGAACGGTGTGGTCAGATGAACAGAACGGTGTGGTACGATGAACGAACGTGTGGTCAGATGACAGAACGTGTGGTACAGATGAACAGAACGGTTGGTCGATGAACAGAACGTGTGGTCCAGATCGAACCAAATTTCAGAACGCTGTCAGAGACAGGTTATCCATAACAGAATCTATCTCACTAGATTATCCACATTTAAACAGAGATCACAGGTTTATCCACTTTAACAACAGAGATCGATCCTATGATTTATCATCGGTCATCATCGTTGACAGGGCACATAAGGCAGAGGCATCAAATGCCCAATTAATTCGATCTCTAGGGGTCTCTGTGGCTAAGGGGCTAATCCCTTTGCCTTGTGAGTCGAAGGTCGTGGGTTCGAGTCCGGACCGCGCCATTCTGTTCACAAGTGCAGTTTTTTCCAGAGACCCTAGGATTGTTGCTGGAGCTACGGAGTTCGTGCTTTATGCAATACTGTCGGCAGGTGGCGTGCCCTTTCTGCAGAGAGGGACCGAGCCAGATGGGGTGAAACCAGGTGCAATGAAGTCAATCCTTCGGCTTTTAAACCCTTTAAATTCGATCTTTTGTCTTTACCTCTATGTCAAACTTAGTATTTTACATGACCTTGATCTCTGCGTCAAAAGTTAGTCTCCATGTGCCTATAAGTTTATATTTTCCCCGCTGTCCATGCGTTATCCACTGTAGTGCATATCTTGACTTTTTTCCTTTTTCCACCTAGAGGACACACCTAATCTATTGCAAAAATCACATTCATTTTTGCCACTGGGCACGCAGAAGTCAGTGGTAATAAACAGGCTGAATGATTGGCTGGTAGGGCTACAATATCAGATTGAGCTGCCATGGACAGAAATGACAATTTTAACGCATTAAGGGAGCCGTTTCGAACAGAGGAGTTTCAGGGTTGTGAATCCCACTAGCTGACCAGATTGAGAGAGATGGGTATCGATACTGGTGCAGCCCGAAAATAACGACGTAATAAATATGCAAGGAGATTGATTAATCAACATCGAACTGGCGTGTTGGGCCGATGGATGATGCTGCATTTGTTGAGGCGGAGATCGGAGCACCTATGGACATGTCCGGAGTGCTGGGATGATCATAGCCGTCCATCGCAAACGATGAGGACAACAGCCTCAGACGTGTGCTGCTGCATCTCTCTGGTGTGGGCGGAGGTAACTGTAGAGTCCGATCATAGAACACAATCCACTACCACAGGTGGGGCATACATGATCAAGGTTAGACATGTAGGTGTTGTGTGCTCTTTTCGCGCAGTTCGCTTTCTCTGTGCCTCAACGACACAGAGATAATGATAGTCCTCATATAACTAATAACTGATCGCAATCTTCTCTTCTGTATCACTTTATTGATATCTATCAGTTCAGTACCATCATTACATATAGAGATCAAGAAAGTGTTAAGGTGTACTGTGCTGTCATGAACTTGAGTGCTATAGTGATGTCTTGTGTGTTCTTCATTGCTTGATAGAGATCAAGAAGTGTTAAGGGTACTGTGCTGTCATGAACTAGAGTGCTATAGTGATGTCTTGTGTGTTCTTCATTGCTTGATAGAGATCAAGAAAGTGTTGGTAATGGCTGTCATGAACTAGAGTGCTATAGAATGTCTTGTGTGTTCTTCATTGTTGATAGAGATCAAGAAAGTGTTAAGGGTACTGTGCTGTCATGAACTAGAGTGCTATAGTGATGTCTTGTGTGTTCTTCATTGCTTGATAGAGATCAAGAAAGTGTTAAGGTGTACTGTGCTGTCATGAACTAGAGTGATATAGTGATGTCTTGTGTGTTCTTCATTGCTTGATAGAGATCAAGAAAGTGTTAAGGGGTACTGTGCTGTCATGAACTAGAGTGCTATAGTGATGTCTTGTGTGTTCTTCATTGCTTGATAGAGATCAAGAAGTGTTAAGGGTACTGTGCTGTCATGAACTAGAGTGCTATAGTGATGTCTTGTGTGTTCTTCATTGCTTGATAAGACTATCATTACTGCACTTCGATGAGTAGCATTTGACACCGAACTCTTTCTTACACTGGTAGATCTCAGCAACAGTGCACGATCTCCGTAGCATTGGCGATGTTCCCCGATGTAATTTGGAAGATTGTGAAAATATTTGGTAGGAATTTTTTTTATTTTCTAATTTTTCTAATAAATTTTACCCAGGCAGCAACTTTCCAGATAACTCTTCACAATTTTGAACTGCCAAGGTTCTTTTACGTGCTCAACTTGAACAAGTGACCTACATTTAATCGTCCGTCTCCGATAGAACTAGGAACTCTATTTCTCCTACACTAAGATCAGCGATCTCTGAAAATATATCCCTATGGTTCCACGACGGAGCAAACCGAGTACCTTTGTAACTAGATGCAACCACATAGCCTCTACGCCACAGAGAACCTTGCGTGTGTTTGTGTGTGTGTGTGTGTGTGTGTGTTTCTTATGCGTGCATGAGGTCGCTGATAGCGAAGTTTATAACACTCTGTGATAGTGGCCGTGGACATTCCTGCGTTCGAGGTCTGGTAAAACATTCATTGGTGTGCACACGGTGCTTGTGAACCCCAAGAAACCCCGATTATTTAATCAGAAATCTAAATTACAAGTACTTCTGAGGTCGTAGTAAGACTCTCCTAAATGACAAGGCACATAAATAATAGAGAAAGCAAGATTCACACAAAAATCTTACAGAGACATCATATTATGCATCATGACTACACCTTAATACATAACGGGCAAATTAAAGAAATTTAAAAAAGTTAATGTCTCTATCTTCCTCCCCTAACAACCCCCCCCTCTTCTCCCAAGCAGAAACATAACAAAATATTATTTCCGCCTCTGCCACCAACATAGATTGAGCTCCGACTAAACGTTTTATTTATTTAAGAAGGAAGTGGAACATTGAAACAAGATTTAGAGAGTTGTAAATCTAACAGATAAGGTTAAAGCATAAACCCTGTGTTTATGACTACGGAACGTTTAAGTAATATCTAAACTCACTAAAAGAGATTTGGAGTGCGTTTACTAGTCTTAAAATACGTTGTTGGTATCAGTTCTAAAGATCAAGATTGCCAATCTAAGCTTTACCTGTTGAGAACATCTGGAATATTGCACAAAAAAAGGAAAGAATGTGCCTATCCCGAACATAGGATCGATTGTTTACAAAACACTTATAGGCTGCTTCACTTATAAACTGAAAAGTTATCGTTTAATAGTGGTTCCTCTACTTCAGAACGTCATATCGATCACTTCTTAACCACTCTGTGTGATCTGTATGTGATCTGTGTCACAGCCAACTCTAGATAACTAGACCAGACCAGGGAATCCCTGACCTAGATCAGAAAAGGGGGCTGGAATATATATATGTTTGATAGAACACTGCAAGCTTTTTGCAATTTTACTCAATTCTGTGAGTCCATGGTTATTTATTGGTGAAAAATATTCATAATATTGATATTCCTTATTGTTAAACTTAACTTGTTGCATAATATAACTTCGATTTGGCTTTATGTGCTGATTTTGAACTGAATTCGTCTATATACGTCAATACTGGACTGCGAGGTCACGTTGTGTAGTTGTGGTATGATTTCCGATAACTCTTACCCGAGTTTATAGTTTAAACCCCCAGTTAGTAGTTGGTTCTGTTTGAGCCTAAGAACGATTGTATTTTGTCCCAGTTATGCGCCTACAAGTAGATCCGGCAAAATACGACAGAATATTAAATTTATCGTTTAATAGTGGTTCACCTGTGTAGTGCCTGGCCTCAAGGAAGCAAAGAATAGTACCACTGCGACCTACAAGGATGTCGCAAGAAGCGACTGATGTAGGGCCTAGGAATCTACTCTAGTAAATAAAAGCGTCGCAGAAATCGCAGTGCTAGTGTAATTGTAGGCGCGTAACTTGCGCAACGTACAATCGCTCCAGGCTCAGATCACAAACAAATCACACAGAGTGGTTAAAATTAACAAGGGGGAACAAGTGGTAAACAAATGGTCGACATGGACGAAGAAGAAGATGAAGTTAAATAGTGGTTAAATTGAATGAAAATGTAGGAGAAATTAGCTTATATATATATATATATATATATATATATAACCTGCGTTGGTATGTTATGTAACAACTCAAATTAGTGTTATATCTGGTTTGACTAGTTAGCTAAATTAAACCGATAAAATCAAGGGTAGACGAGACAGAGGATGACAGAGAGAGAACATTTTGGATAACCTGACTTCATGGCATGGAAAATCGGCAATATCTGAGATAATAGCATTCACCAGGGACAGAGATTTGTGGAGATCCATGATCGCCTACGTCAGCCGGCACCGTACCTGACGATGATGATTATGATCTAATTTATACTTTAGAATGATTGATTGATTAATTGATTGATCAATTTATTTGATTGATTTATTGATAGCACCTACATTAATTTAGTTAATGGAATAACCAAGAGTGAGGCTATCTCTTTCTTACACTTGAAGATCTCGTAGGCAGTGAAGGGACTACGTAGTGAAGATGAAGATGAGCTTAACCAGACATTTCTCTAATTTCATCACTTCTGAATTAATTCTATTTTATATTATTATTTTTAATATAATAATAATAATAATTCCTCTCGTACCGTTATACGTTACATAGGGCCTGCAAGTAATTTCTCCAACAGTTCTATCCTAGGCAACTCGATCAATCTCATCCATGGAACTGAGACCGATATTTCCTGCCTCTCTCAGCAAAGTTCGTTTCAGGTCTCCTTAGGCTCGATCTCTCTTTCCTGAACCCAGTGCATCCCATTTCAATGCCTGCTATGATATTCTTTGATCATTTCTTCTCAAGGTGTGTCCAACATATCTCCATCTTCTCTTTCTTATAACATTTGTTACAAGTGGTTGACCAGACATGTCTCTGATTTCATCACTTGTCGTGAATTCGTTCCATTTTATATTCATTATTTTTCGCAGACATCTATTTTCAAATGCATTCAACTTGCTTTCTATATCTTTAGTCATTTTCCAACTCTCGCTGGCATATGTTAGGATTGATACAACATTTGAATTGAAAATTCGTAATTTAGTTTTAATACTATATAATTTGCAGTCCATATTTTATTTAGACTTTAAAGCTGATATTGCTCATATTATTTATTCATCTATATCTGTATCCTCTTCATGTCCCGATTGACACATAAGGCTTCCACAAGAGACTTCCAATATTGCCGTTGGGCTGTCTTTCTACCAACCGTCTCCCACGTCAGGCCACATTCCTTCAACTCTCTCTCCACCGTTCTTCTCCATGTTTCCTTAGAATGTTCAGGCCTTCTCTTTCCATCCTCTGTCTATCCGAGAGCTGTCCTAGCCAATGCCCCCACTGGCATACGACACACATGTCCAAACCACCTCCGTTATTTATTCATACTATGAAGAATTAAAATTAACTTATTCTCAAGCAATGAGGTAAATTGAGAAATACCGTATTAGTCACGTATTTTTCATTGACACTCATTAAACATCACGCCGGCCGTCTTTACTTCCAGTCTTTTTTCTGGTGTCCAATTTGGGAGTCATTACTATCGATCAAAATGTTCAGTGTTCATACTATATTCAAAGACAGTTATACAGATAACTCTTACATATTTCGATTTATTTTCAAACTTACGTCCCTTTATTTCTTACAAACAGGGCCATAATTAGTATTAAATACATATACGCGCATATCACACGAAATCAAACGATTTGTCTCCTCATTATCTTGGAAACTAGATAGTTATCTATAGGTACAGTGTGCTATTAGATCCTTTCTCTCTCTCTCTCTCTCTCTCTCACTCTCTCTCTCTGTCTTATTCCTTTTAACCCTGAATGGGGCATATGCCTCAACCAACTCATCCAAGTCTTCATATCTTAGACATTTTAAACATCTGCTTCCAGCTCGTCCGTACATGGTTAATCTCTGCCTCCAATCTCTTCTCTATATTTATGTAGACTTGCCTCGCTCACGCCGTAGGTCGGGAAACAATTATTGGGGTATTCTGAAGACAAAAACCCAACTTGTGAACAGAACTTGCTGTAAAGATTCGAACCCACTACCTTCGAAACGAAAGGCGTATCCACTTAGTCCCAGATACCCCAGTAAACAAAAAATAAGACTTTAAAACCAAAGCTATAAGGTCAGTTTCAGCGTGTGATATTTTCATTGTACTTTGACATGTTCATAGTGATCCGATCTTCTTGGCAATATTTCCAACATCGTCCAGCGACTAACTGTATAAGTTGGATGTTAATTGATAAGCATAGCCATATCACTATAGTGCTGTTCTTTTCTGGCCAATTCAATCATCAATTCAAGATTTTGCAATCTTGCAATTGACGTGGATTGGTTTAGATAAAAATCCTCTTTTCGACCACACTCTAGGAGAACGTTCAGCATGTTAGCTCTATCCATTCACTGACCACCAAATATAGTGGAAGAGGCAGTTAGCCCGTCTGCTCTCTCATTGCCATCGACATCCATGTGGCCCCGAACGAATGTGAATGTATTTCTCCGAATTGTTGGCGCTGGTAGTGATTCAGACCATTGTCTGCGCAACACTGAACCATCCTTCACTTCTGATGCTTAAGAAGACCAGTTTGGATATAGGAAAATAATAAAGTATAGAGAAAGTTTACTGTGCTATATAGCAACAAAATCAAAGAAAACTGACATGCTACAAATAAGAAAGAGAAAACAGATATTTTGGACATATAAAATGACATGGAGGGCTGGAGACGACCATCATGGAAGGAGACATACCGGCAAAGAGAAGAAGAAGAAGACCACGGAGAAGATGGATTCAGGATATAACTAATGGTTTGAACATGACGGCTGCAAAGGCAGGACATCTGGCCTATGAGAGATAGAAATTCCAGAGGACTGTTGGGGTGGCAAAGTTCTGCTCAGGACAAGCTATTTGATGATGAAGATGAAGATAGCAGCAACAGTTAACGAGGAATAACAGCAAGAATTGACGTAGCATAACAATAACAGTTCACATAGGATAACACCAGTAGTTCACATAGCATAACAATAACAGTTCACTAAACACAACAGTAACAATGGCGAAGTGGTTAACTTGTTTGCCTATCGTTATGAAGGATGTGGATTCGAATCCGGACCGAGACACATGTGCAATATTTTGATGTGATCCATAGGATTGTTGCTGGAGCTATGAAGTTTGTACTTTGTGCAATGTTCTCGGCAGATTATGTGCCATAGTTGCCGACAGGGAGGGAATAATATGGGAAACCCGGGGCAATGAAGTCAATCCTTCGCCATTGGGTCCTTTGAACAATACAGTTACAGGATAGCAGCAACAGTTGCATAGCAGCAACAGTGCGTATATAGCAGCAACAGTTGTGATCATAGCAGCAACAGTTGGTGTATCATAGCAGCAATAGTTGGTGATCATAGCAGAACGTTGGTGTATCATAGCAGCAACAGTTGGGTATCATAGCAGCAACAGTTGGTGTATCATAGCAGCAACAGTTGGTGTATCATAGCAGCAACAGTTGGTGTATCATAGCAGCAACAGTTGGTGTATCATAGCAGCAACAGTTGGTGTATCATAGCAGAACAGTTGGTATCATAGCAGCAACAGTTGGTGATCATTGCAGTAAAGTTGGTGTATCATAGCAGCAATAGTTGGTGTATCATAGCAGCAACATTGGGTATCATAGCAGCAACGTTGGTACATCAGTAAGAGTGTACATGCAGCAACAGTTGTGCATAGCAGAATAGTTGGGTATCATAGAGTAACAGTTGGTGTATCATAGCAGAACAGTTGGTGTGCATAGCAGCAATAGTTGGATCAGGAACGTTGGTGTATCATAGCAGCAACAGTTGGTGATCATAGCACAACAGTTGGCGTATCATCGAACAGTTGTGTATCAGCAGCAACAGTTGGTGTATCATAGCAGTAACAGTTGGTATCAGCAGCAACAGTTGTAGCATCGCAATAGTTGTATCATAGCGCAACAGTTTATTGTATCAGCAGTAATCGGGTATCATGCAGAGTTGGTGTATCAGCAGCAACAGTTGGTGTATCTGCAGCAACAGTTGTATCACAGCAATAGTTGTATCAGCAGCAACAGTTGTGTATCATTGAGAAATTGGTGATCATAGCGCAGTTGGTGGCAAGCAGCCAGTTGGTGCATAGCGTAACAGTTGGTGATCGCAACAGTTGTGTCATGCAATAGTTGTGATCATACAGCAACAGTTGGCGATATACGCAACAGTTGGTATCATAGCGCAACAGTTGGTGTATCAAGCAGTAAAGTTGGTGTATCATGCACAACAGTGGGTAGCAAGCAGCAAAGTTGGTATCATAGCAGCAACAGTTGGGATCACAGCAACAGTTGGTGTATCATAGCAGTAACAGTTGGTGTATCATAGCAGCAACAGTTGGTGTATCATTGCAGTAAGAGTTGGTGTATCATGCGCAACGTTGGCGTATCATAGCAACAAGTGCGTGTAGCATAGCAAACCGTTGACGTATCATATCAGCAACCGTTGACGTAACATAGCAGCAACAATTGACGTAACATAACAAGCAACAACTCAAGTAACATAACAACAACTCAAGTAACATAACAACTCAAGTAACATAACAACTCAAGTAACATAACAGGCAACAGTTCACGCAACATAACCTCAACAGTTCATAAATTGAAACAAATCAATAACACAAGAAGTTCGTACATAGTGACAAGTCAAGAAGTTGTATAACACATTCAAACATCTCCTAAGAATGCAGATGTCACTTAAGTGTCATATACCTTATAGATAACATAGTTGTTCCTATCTCAGACGCACCTTGTCACACAATGATATATTGTATTTTCTTTTATGCACACCTTGAGCGGTTATTTATGGCTCCTGCTGACAACTGATATTGCTTTTTTTTTTTATTCTCTAGCAAAGATTATTTAATCATAATTTTAAAGTTTGTGAAAAAGGAATGTGGCTCATAATCGATATCATTCAATATTTAAAGAAATGTCCTCTTTCTCTTCGAACGCTCCATATCGACCACTCTTTGTGATTTGTATGTGATCTGAGCCTAAGAGCGATTGTACGTTGTACGAGTTATGCTCCTACAAGTAGGCCAGCACATCCGATTTCTACAACGCTTTTTATTTGCATGGATAGCTTCCTAGGCTCCTACATTAGCCGCCTCTTACGACATGCCTTGTATGTAGCAGTGTTACTATTCTTTGCTTCCATTGTGAGCTCCAGCAATACACGGCGTTGATGAAATATGAAAGGTTTTTTTTTTTTTTTTGCAGAGTAAGCCTTTCACCCGTAATATTTTTTGTTACCTCCGTACGCATATATTCTCCAATATATAAAGATTTACTTAATGTACTAGCATTGTGTCCTCCTAATTTACATTGTGTCCTCCTAATTTACATTGTGTCCTCCTAATTTACATTGTGTCCTCTAATTTCATTGTTCCTCCTAACTTACATTGTTGTCCTGCTAATTTTGCTTGTGCTCTAATTACTGTGTCCTCCTAATTTATCCTCGAGACGCGGCTGAGACGAGCAAAGGGAATAATTTATTGAAAATTATTTTAAATGCTCCATAGCGTCTTTCAGACCTTAGGTCAATTCTGTTAAACGTGGCGCCTGTGTCATACATTCATGGTGCTCTAGTTTATTCTGCAGGCTTTAACATTAATTAGATTTAAAGAAAACTCTATTTTTCAGCATCTTTTGTTGCACTGCGATGAACACAATCTTTCCGCTTTTTTAATCTTGTTTTATTTTGTAATCGTTCGACTGTCCCCTAATCCCACCATTTACTTTTTTACTGGAGAAAACGTCGAGATGTCAACTATGTTAATATTACTATTGTTATTGTTATTAGTAGTAGTATTGGTAGTAGTTGTAGTAGTAATAATAATAGTAGTAGTAGTATTAGTAGTAGTAAAAGTAGTAGTAGTTGTTATATTTCAATCATCACATGTCGCCTGAGCCTCCACGAACAACAGTGAGATGCGCCCCAGTATATACAAACGTTGGACAGAAATGTCTTAGGATATTAAGTGCCTGTGACTTCACATTTCTAAACTTAGTGTGCAGAAGGTAGGAGGACCAATTCCTGGTTTTCTGGTGGAAGTTGTGTTATTTCTTATTGTTGTACTATCCATGTTTGTTGAAGATGTAGGCTTATTTTTTGCTACGGGGTGAGGTAGCCAGTCTCACACCCACCCTCCTTATCCGCCTCTTACGACATGCCTGGCGAGTACACATTTTTCCCAACCAGAAGCACTTGAGCTTTCAGCTCTTCAGCTCGGTGCCATGGACATTGTAAGCTTTAGGTTCAGTGCCACGAACACCGCAAATCTGGAGGAACCTGTGGCTGTTCTGTCAGCCCGCAGAATTGAACCCGTGCTCACAGGGAGCTTGTCACCCGTCGTCCAACGCGCTACGAACACGCTGGACAGGCGGGCATGGCAGGTACACATTGCCACATATTCTTTCCTCACCTTTCGGGCCCCGGCAACACATGGGCGAACCCCTACCTTAGTACTGTCTACTGTACATGCCTTGTGAGGAAGGACATGTTACACATCCTTGTACTTCACTTGTTGGGCCCCATCAACACATGGGTGAACCCCTACCTTAGTACTTACGACATGCCTTGTAGGGAGCAGTGTTACAATTCTTTGCTTCCTTGCGGGCCCGGCAATACATGGGTGAACCCTACCTTAGTACTTACGACATGCCTTGTAGGAGCAGTGTTACAATTCTTTGCTTCACTTGCGGCCCCGGCAATACATGGGCGATCGTACGATATTTTCGTCCATATTTTTATCTTTAGCTAAACTTCTTAATTACGTTTGTTGTTCCATTATATTTGTACATCACGTTTACCTTTCACTTTTATTTGTCAATTATTTTTGGTATTACCATTCTTTTCTCCATTAGTTTTCTCTTTCCCTTGTAATAGTTGCATTCCCTACGAACATGTTAATTGTTTTTATTGCTCCTGGTTTATTGTAGCATTTTGTCTTACGTTTCTTCACTTCTTTTCAGTGGCGGTTCGTTATTAAGGGCTAGTGGGACCGGGCCCCACCAAAAATGATGTGTAACCTGTATTTATTATTTTATAAATTGAAATATAACCTAACCCAAAACCATGATTTTTCCAAACATTTTTGTCTTGCCCCACCAACAAAAGTGAACACGAGCCGCCACTGCTTCTCTTATTCTCATTTCATATTGCGATCAGTTATGAAGCCCGTTTCCCTGAACAGCGAGATTAGCTTCATTTCTGATGCAGCTTCACTTAACATCAGCCACTTTATCTCATGTGTTTACATAGTAATCGTAACATTTCACTGTAAACAAATATGTCCATACTTATGCTGCGATCTTCTTGTAAATATATTTATTCTAAATTTTGCTACACCTGTGTGCTGTCAGAGCTCGCAATGGTAGCAACGATTAGTACCAATGAGACCTACAATGCATGACGTAAAAAGGCGACTGAGGTGGGGAATAGGAAGCTACCTAGTAAATAAAAAGCGCCGCAGAAATCGGATGTACTAGCATACTTGTAGGCGTATAACTGGTACAGCGTACAATCGCTCTTAGGTCCAGATCACATACAAATCATAAAGAATGGTTAACAAGTGGTTGATATGGAGCGTTCGAAGAAGTAGAAGATAAAGAAGTTTGCTGTACGAATTGAACAGAATTGAATAAATGAATTGAATAAATGACTGAACTGAACACAGACAACAGACCTTCATTCTCCTCTTTCTTTTCTATATTCCCGTCTTTCCTCACAGCGTCAAGATAAGAAGAGATTTCTAGAATTGATTTTTACGTGCACTGCGTAAACAGTGTTCTTTCTATATTCCCATCTTTCCTCACAGCATCAAGATAAGAGATTTCTAGAACTGGTATTTACGTGCACTTCATAAACAGTGTTCTTTCTATATTCCCATCTTTCCTCACAGCATCAAGATAAGAGATTTCTAGAATTGATATTTACGTGCACTTCGTAAACAGTGTTCTTCGTTGTCTCTGTTACTTCTGAGGTCCAGAGACCTTCCACAAGTTTTAAAACCTACCTCGACCATACTTACAGATAAAAATGTATTGTAACATGAATTTGAAGTACGATGGTCTGTAAAGTTTACTGAACTTTTCTTTTTTGAAAATGAAGAACTATTTTATTTTAAGACTATTTGTTTGTGTTGGGGGTGGCGATAGAGTAGCAGTTTCTGCATTTGCTTCATGACGTGTGGACCGGGTTCTCTCTCTCTCTCTCTCTCTCTCTCTCTCTCACGCGATCATCGCTTAGACTAATATACCAGATTTCCTCATAAATTCCTATTCACGTGGAAACCAACACACCCTTCAGCGCCATTTGGAGCTCTGGTGCTTATCCTTCGGCGATGTGCCGGTTTTAGACAGCGTTTACTGGTACGCTTCGTCAGCCAGCTGTCCCCAGTCGACCTGCAAGGCAGCAGGTTGCTATTTTCTTTTAGGGTAGTTACCCTTAGACCGCTTTCTCTCCCGAGTTGTTGAGCGTCATCTACCCAGGTTACCAGTCTTTTTTGGAACAACATGGTTTGCCTGCCGTCCAGTTTTGTGTACGGCTTGCACCGCTAGCCTTTGAATGTTCCCTCCCAATCAAACTACAAGGCAGTAGTAGGACCGGGTTCAATTCCATAATGAGAGTGAAAGTGTACCCCCAACCGTCACAGCTTCCAAGTCGACACAGAATCAATTGAGTATAAGAGAAACACTTGGCAGTAAAGGCGGTCAGCGGGATGTTTATCACATCACACATTGTCTGTGAACGATCAAAGAAAAAGATGTACCTAACATTATATTACCCAACATATATCATTGGGTCTATGTGGCTAAGTGGTTAAGCCCTTTGCCTTGTGAGTCGAATGTCGTGGGTTCGAATCCGGACCACGTCGTTCTGTTCACGAGTGCAGTTTTGTTTCAGAGACCCCTAGGATTGTTGCTGGAGCTCGTGCTATATAAATAAAAATAAATTCCTAACGGCCTATTGTCTGATTCTATATGTAGTGTACCGTATAAGAAGTGACATTCTTCACTTCTGTTGTACCCTTTACTTCATAAAGGCTTTTTGGTCGAAACGTTGCTGTGTATTGTTATTGCTTTTGTATTTTGTAAAACTACAGTAATTTGTTGTTACGTGTTCCGCTATTGCTATATAGCATAGTTTTACTGCAGTCTTTCCTTATATCAATCACTTCCATGGATTTTATTCCGATATTTCTCAAATCTCTTAGTAAAGTTGGTTTCATGGTTTCCCTAGATAGTCCTTTCTTTCTTGAACCTGTTACCTCCCACTTCAGTGCCTGCTACTTATCTTACCTGTTCATAATTCAAACCCAAAAATCGTCTCCACCATACATTCTCAGACGTGCCAGCTTGAAGAAATTAGTTGGCAGTGGGAGGCATGTTAATGTTTGCAAAGTGCTTGTAACGAAATTGTATCAGCGAATTCCTCGTAGGTTTCGTCTGTTCCTAATATCCTGAAAACTTATTTAACATAGTTTCCCCAGTCCATCTCGAGTATCACAGGCTATTCATAATTTACTGCACCAGCGTTTCCCAAACTGGGGTTCGCGGACCGCAGGAGAACCGCGAGGTACTCACAGGGGGTCCTCAAGCTCTTGAAGAAATATCACGATCTTTGATATTTCAAACAGAAAAATAAATTTTAAACTTAATTATAGGCATAATGTTTTCTTTGTTGCTTATTAAAATGTTAAATTGTAGACATTGTTTACTATTGTAGCACACAGATAATTCACTCCTGTCTATTTTCATATATAGAAACTGTTGGGAGTCCACGGCAGCAAAATGTATTTAAAAAGGTGGTCCGAGGTAATGCAAAGTTTGGGAACCGCTGACTTATATCATAATTTACTCACTATCTTTAACATATCTAATTTAAAAAGTTATAGTCTGTTGTGAAAAAAATCAAAGCCTGCCGTTACTGCTAATATTACTCACTTTTTAGACAGGTGTAGGACAGAGGACGGAGCTTGAGAATTCAATGATCGCAATGCTAGTGCTGTCGTTGCGAAACTGTTTTATGTTAGAATTTGTTTGTGTATGTCAGAGTCATAAACAAGTCCGTGTCCTTACTGTGGATTGAACACAAGTCTCCAGCATTGGAACCGCGCTTTTTTTCATTCGTCTAGACGCTCCTCAATTGTCAACTGCCAAGTCTGTTCTAAACTGTGCGAAATCTTACGATTAATTCATCAAGGTGCGTATCCTTTATAGGACGTTGCTTTCTTTGCAGAACATCTGAAATTCACTCTGTCTCTTGCTAATTCACCCACTTCGTCGATGGTCATGTTCATGGTTTCTTTAATATCTTGTAGCCATCTTCTTTTTGCCTCTGCCTCTACGTCCTGGGACCCTGCCCTCTAGTATTGTTCTTTCCAGGCCACGTGACGCTTGATGTGACCAAAGTATGTAATTTTCTGTATAGTATGTTGTTTATCAGCCAATTCTCTTTAAGATTTAGTTCTTTCAGGACATCAGTGTTCTTTCTTTTTCTGTCCATGGTATTCGTATGATCTTTCTGTAGCATTTAGTTTCGAAGTTAAGATTAATTACGACTTTTAAAAAAAATATTCTGATGATAACAGATAAAAGATATTATCATAGTTGTCGTGGTGTGTTTGCTGAACATTTCTATCTGTCTTTACTATTGTCTATTGTCTTTCCCAGGGGATGATAGAATTGGTTGCCCACTTTAGCCGCTAAGCGTAGGAGATTTAATTTGTCTATTGTCTTTCCCAGGTGGATTGTTTGTCCACTCTTGCGTTAAACTTAAGGGTAGGAGTTCTAATTTGCGATCCAGGACCAGATCAGTCGCTCTTGATGTGTTATATCCGTATTTATTTAGTATGATCTTGATATTATCTATCCATCTTTTTCTTGGTCTTCTCTATCTCTAGTATCTGATCTCTTTTTATTGCATGCTGTTATTGGTAGTTGGTTGTATTCCATTCTCATTAAATGTCTCTTACTTAGCATCACAATCATTCGTATTTAACTAATAACTGTGGAGTTTTTAAAGCCGAAGGATTGACTTCATTGCACCAGGTTTTACCCCATATGGTCGGTCCTCTCCGCAGAATGGTACTCCACATGCCGAGATATTGCACAAAACACGAACTCCGTAGTTCCAGCAACAATCCTAGGGGGCTCTGGAAAAACTGCACTCGTGAACAGAACGGCGCGGTCCGAATTCGAACCAACGACCTTCGACTCACAAGGCAACCACTTAACCACAGAGACCTCGATAGATGTTCATAGCACGTAAGCATAGAACAATTTTGTAAAATCCTTATTGTTCATTTGAAGATCATCTTCATTGCAGATCGAACATATCCATAATTAATTCAACAAATTGATACTGACGTGTTCGTTGATATCTATCTGACGTATTCGCTTGTATTTTCTTTGGTATCGATACTTGTATCTTTGTTAGTATTTGTGTTTGCTAATATCTTTGCTGGCATCGATAATAGTATTTTCTCTTGCATCTATACTGATATTTTTGTTGATATCGATACTAGTAACTTCGCTTGAATCTATAAGGGCATCTTTGTTAATATCGAAACGGATATCTTCGCTGGTATCTTTACTGATAGTTTCGCTGGAAAATAGGCTTAGGGTTGAGCTGAAAGACAAGCGAAACAAGCGAAAACTCAGCGGTTGCCACAGTAAATTGATTGTCTGTAAAGTCGAAAAAGACCATATATATTATATATATATAATTGAATTTACTGGGATACTTGATGATTGAATGATTGATTGATTGATATGACCATCATCATTGCACTTCTGTGAGTAACCATGTGTGTTTCAATCTCTTTCTTACACAGGAAGATCTCAACTGCAGTGCACGAGCTCCGTAGCACCAGCGAGGGTCCCCGATGTAATTTTGAAGATGGTGTAGATATTTTGTATGAATTTTCTTTTCAAACTTTTTCTTATGAATTTTGCCCGGGCAGCGGAAATCCAGCCTGCTCTTCTTGATTTTGAACTGCCAAGAGTTCTTTTACGTGCTCAAATTGAAACCACGTTTTATCGTCCGTCTCCGATAGGATTTGAAACTCGATCTCACCTACACTGAGATCAGGGATTTCTGGAAATATATCCGATGGCTCTACGAGGGAGCGAATTGAGTACCTTTGTCATGAGAGGCGAGCACATAGCCTCTATGCTACAGGTACCCCTCCCCCCAATTTGTTAATTTGTGTTCTCTTGTAAAGCTGCACTTTAATTTGTTATTACATTGTCTCTCATTATTTATTCATCAACAGGTAGCCAGTTTTTACAGCAATCTTTCTCTTATACGATGTTAATACATATTATTTGCCAAATTATCGATTTTTCTATCCTCCCATCTTTCTCTTATACGATGTTTAATACACTATAATTTGTCAAATTATCGACTTTTTCTTCCTCCCATCTTTCTCTTATACGATGTTTAATACATTATTATTTGCCAAATTATCGACTTTTTCTCCCCATCTTTCTCTTATACGATGTTTAATACTATTATTTGCCAAATTATCGACTTTTTCTTCCTCCCATCTTTCTCTTATACGATGTTTAATACACTATAATTTGTCAAATTATCGACTTTTTCTTCCTCCCATCTTTCTCTTATACGATGTTTAATACATTATTATTTGTCAAATTATCGACTTTTTCTTCCTCCCATCTTTCTCTTATACGATGTTTAATACATTATTATTTGCCAAATTATCGACTTTTTCTTCCTCCCATCTTTCTCTTATACGATGTTTAATCAATTATTATTTGCCAAATTATCGACTTTTCTTCCTCCCATCTTTCTTATACGATGTTTAATACACTATAATTCTGTCAAATTATCGACTTTTTTCTTCCTCCTCATCTTCTCTTTATACGATGTTTAATACATTATATTTGTCAAATTATCGACTTTTTCTTCCTCCCATCTTTCTCTTTTTACGATGTTTAATACATTATTATTTGCCAAATTATCGACTTTTTCTTCCTCCCATCTTTCTCTTATACGATGTTTAATACATTATTATTTGACAAAATTATCGACTTTTCTTTCTCTCTCTCTCTCTATCGATGTTTAACCATGCACTCCGTAATTTACTTTTTACCCCGGGACATTTATATTGCAATGTAAACTGTATTGGCAGTATACTGGCGTTGTGTCATCTTAACAAATAATACGAGCCGGTATATCGGCTCGGCGGAGCGAAGGAGTTAACACAATATTATTTGAGAAATTATCGAAGTTTTCATTTCTCTCTCATTCAATGTTTTGCACATTTTTATTTGTAAAATTATCAAAGTTGTCATCTAGATCTCTCTGTTTCTCTACTCTCTCCTCTCTCTCTCTCTCTCTCCTTCTCTTTCTCTCTTTCTGCCATTCAATGCTTAACACATTTTTATTAGCAAAATTATCAAAGTTTTCATCTTGCTCTCTCTCTCTCTCTCTCTCTCTCTCTCTCTCTCTCTCTCCTTCTCGCTCTCTCCTCCCATTCAATGCGTAACACATTATTATTCACCAAATTATCGACGTTGTAACCTCCCGTCCTTCGATGTTTAACATTGTTTTTACCAAACTATCGACGCTTTCGTTCAATTTATAACGATGTCATCCTCGTAATGTTCCTTCTAATAATGTCTTCAACAAAGTACTTCTCTTTGAAATGCATAATACTTGAACTTGTTTAACCTTCTTCAACAATTATACTCCCATCCTTCATTTGTCGTATATTTGTTTTTATTACTCAACGTAATCTCATCAATCTAGTGGGCATCTGTGACTTAGTGGTAGTAAGCTAGATCATAATACAAAAGTGTTTGGTTGAAACCCGCGCGGGCAATTTGAAAGTAAATTTGTTCCCGTGGATTTTACGAACGAGTGAAAATAGACCTCACCGTTTAGAAAGCAATGGAAAAACTACTGAACGTATAAATGGTGCCTAGAAAATCAACGACACATTTTTTCGCCCTTGTGTTGCCGAGGTCAGCAAGGAAGGCAAAGAATAGTAAAATTACGACCTTTAAGGCATGTCATAAGAGACGACTGGGGTAGCGGCCTAGGAAGCTACCTAGTAAATAAATAGCGTCGCAGAAATCTGATGTGCTGGCCTAAATGTAGGCTCATAACTGGCCCAACGCACAATTGCTCTTAGTCTCAGATCACATACAAATCTTAAAGAGTGGTTTAAAAAGTGGTAAATGTGACGCGTTAGAAAAAGAAAAAGAAGAAGAAGAAGAACGATTCGTTTACTGTGGCTGATGACGATTTCCTGTAAAGGATAGACCCCGATTTTAATTGTTAGTGTTATTTTTATTGCAACTGACACATCCTTCATTCCTTCGTTCCTTCCTTCCTTCCTTCCTTTCGTTCGCTTGAAATATGTCTATATAGTCAATGTTGTCTCTTGTATGAACTTCACTGTCTTTTGTAGCTCACACAGAGGTCCGTGTAGTTTTCTGTCCAGTGTTGTTTCGTTAGGCCAGTGAGTTTGCCTCAGTATATTATATTCGATGCAGTCTTGAAGTATGTGCTCTGCAGTCTGATGGGCCTGACCACATGTACACATGGCTGAATTGTCAATCTTGATTTTTGTATATATGTGACTGCAGAGTCGATTGTGTCCTGTTCCAAGGCGCAGAATGACAACTTGTTCTAATCTGCTCATATTATAGTAGTCGTCTTGTGTTGATATGAGTGGCTTTTTGATTGATTTAATCATCATTTTATTTTGGTGGTAGATAACTGCAATTGTCACATATAACTCCAGTGTTTCCACTGTCATTAGTCAGATGCATCTCAATATTTAAAAACTTTGGACAGCCCTGCCTTAATCAATCTGCTTGCAATGACAGTCATATCACAAACATTTCAAATCATTACATATCAACCACTATGTACATACATCTAGTCAGATATGACTCATAGAACACTCACATAGTCAATTAACATAATCACATTTTGCCCTTATAGTCCGCAAACATAATCACATTTTGTTCGTATAGTCCGCCAACATAATCACATTTTGTTCGTATAGTCCATGAGCATAATCACATTTTGTTCTCATAGTCCGTGAACATAGCCCCATTTTGTCCTTTTAGTCCGTAAATATAATCACATTTTGTTTGTATAAACCGAAAAAAATCACATTTTATCCATATAGTCCATAAACATAATCACATTTTATTCTTATAATCTGTAAACATAATCACATTTTGTTCTTATAATCTGTAAACATAATCACATTTTATTCTTATAAGTCCTAAACATAATCACATTTTATTCTTATAATCTGTAAAATCATAATCACATTTTGTTCTTATAATCCGTAAACAAAATCACATTTTATCCCTATAGTCCATAAACATAATCACATTTTGTTCTTATAATCCGTAAACATAATCACATTTTGTTCTTATAATCCATAAACATAATCACATTTTGTTCTTATAATCCGTAAACATAATCACATTTTATCTGAAGAATTCTCAAAGAAACCATGTACAAATAAAACAAGAATGCGTATCATGATCGTCTACCCTTAGAAAGTTGGAAGTCTGGTTTTTTCGTTCCTGGTTCTATTGAAGACAGTCTGGGTCGAGGAGAGCTTTGGTCCATATTGAAATCATCACTATTGTCATCTTCCTCTGTAGTATTAATCATAATAACAGCTGGAGAATCAACGTTTCCACAGCAAGCAACTTCACTAATACTACTCTCACACGTATCAGGTGACATATTTACATTTGTTGTCCAGTCTTTCATCGAACAATTTTCTTCTAAGGTAATATTGTTTCCAATA
The DNA here is from genome assembly GCA_020796225.1 of Arion vulgaris. Lineage (NCBI taxonomy): Eukaryota > Metazoa > Mollusca > Gastropoda > Stylommatophora > Arionidae > Arion > Arion vulgaris. The sequence goes on along the minus strand of CM036755.1, from coordinate 62,332,439 downwards.
TCGCTGGGGGGGCCAGATACAAGAACATTTCTCATTGAGTCTCTAACATCAGATTTTCTTGTGTGTATCCCATTCTCAGTTTCTGTTTCGACATCATTACTATAATCCATCGCGTCGCTGGCGTCCCGTTCTTCTCGCATTAGATCTTCAGCAGTTCCTATACTTGAGCTACTGGCTTCTGATCGTAGGGAACTATCCTCTACTGGAATGTCTTGAGGGGACGGTGGTGTAATCACTATTGTAGGCACTTTCAGAGACCGACCAAGATCATCGATGGGGAGGATAATTATTGGTTTCGCCGCTGAATATCTGCCTAAGATCCTGCCCTTGGCGCTGCAATCAACAGAAACAGAATATTGCATTAGTGAATAGTTTTCTACCAAATATTTTATACATTCAGAATGAAAATGTTTTATAATAACTACAGAGCATTTTATGGTCTACAAATTGTCTGAATTACTCAACCAGCCATTCTTCATCTTCTGCTTTCTTGAACGCTCCATATCGACCACTAGTTAACCACTCTTTGTAATTTGTATGTGATCCGAACCTAAGCGCGATTTTATGTTGTGCCACTTATGAGTCTACACGTAGACCACCACAACCGATTTTTTCTACGCTTTTTAATCTACTAGGACAGCTTCCCTAGATCCCTACCTAAGTCGCCTCTTACGACATGCCTTATAGGTTGTAGTATTACTATTCTTTGCTAATCTTGCGAGCCTCGGCAAACACATGGGCGACAATGTATTCAAGCGGTTCTCTTCTTGCGGCATGTTCAAGACTGTTGATTTTTTTATTTTTAAATGAGTTTCAAACACGATCTTTTATCAACTGCTTTCTTGAAAATATTACCCTTTCACTGCTACATACTTTCCGAAGTCGAAGCTAAAAATAGCTACTCTTTGTTTCTAGGTCACAAGCGTGAATTTACGCCTATAGCAGTGACAGTAGAAATGTATAACGTGTTAACACGTCTTTAGCCCACAGAGGAGAGATAATAACAGACCTGTTAATGCGTCTCTAGCAGTAATGGGGAAAACGTCTATACACGTCCTTAGCAGCTAAAGGATTAACATTTTTCATCGTTTCTGGCCTTGATATTCTCATTATTCTTTTTTTTTTTAAATATATCACTTTATAGCATCTAATATTTGACTTATCTTACTAGCTATTGTAATAACTAATATTATGTAGATTTGACATTTGAGTTTAATATCATTGGCTTAGCAACAGACTAGCATAACATATTACATTAATATCTTTAAGAAAAGAACTGCTCGTATATTGTCAACAAGAGAACATGAACGCCATCATCCAAAAGAGACGCCTGAGATGGATCAGTCATGGAATATGCATGGAGACTAAGTCTGCCACAAAAACTGCACTCAGATGGACACTAGAGGGTAAACGAAAACGGGAAAGACCCAATATGACCTGCAGGAGAACAGTAGAACAAGAACTGAAAGAAATGAATCAGAGACGGAACACAATACAGAAGACGGCCAAGAATGGAGAAGAATTGTGTGCATTTGTTGGTGCCTTAACTCTTTCACCCTTCTGAGCAGATATACTGGCTCGCAGTATGTGTTAAGAGAACGCAAAGCCTGTACACTGATTAAGTCGGTCGGTATACATTACAATATAATGAAATTCGGAGGAAAAACAATTAGCGGAGTGATAGAGAGTTAAGTGGTGTCACAGACTAGACCAGCGTTTCCAAAAGTGGGCGGTACCGCCCCCAGTGGGCGCTGAAGAGGTTTAGGTGGGTGATAGTGGGTTCAGAAGAATTTGGGGGCTGTTAAGGAGATTAGGGGTCGGTGGCTACTTAAAGAAGAAATTAAAAAGAAATATTTTAAAATACACTATTTTCGTGATTTTGCGATTGAATAATCATTTAAAATTTGAATTCTGCATTTAAATATTTATCTCTCTTACACTTCGTCTTACACGATCCATTTTACCATCAATTTTCTATTTCATGAATATAATCATTTGAAAATGCACCATGTATTACAGAAATATATATACATTTTCTATATCAAAGAGAAAATAGAGCATGTGTATATGTGGAGGGCGGGGGGATAGGTAGGTAAACTGTTATAATGTAAAGGGGGCGTTACAAAGTTTATGTCGGCAAAGTGGGCGGTGGGCCGAGAAAGTTTGGAAATCTATGGACTAGACAGAAAGAGAGGAGCATAACACATATATCCACATACGAAGAGTACAACTTAGGTATGTATACCTGATTTATAAACTAAACAAAGGGATATTAATATTTAAGAAAAACTATAATAATATAAGCAATGATAAAACAAAATGAGACACAATATGCTTCTTCCCACCACATTTGATTTAACTAGTCGAAACATTGTATAACGAACAAGGAATAAACAACAAGTAGTTATTAAAGTAGCTTGTGAAACATTAGAATGCTAACAAGTACAAAGAAAAGTAAAGTAAGATTGTAACTTCACCCTATGCTTATTTCTCACCTTTGATTAAAATATAATGAGAAATTTAAAGTCTGATCAAAAATGTATAAGTTGTAACTCGTTTATAATTTTGGGAATAATATGGTTTTGCCCGTGTGTTGCCGGGGGCTCACAAGGGAGTAAAGAATAGTAACAATGCTACCTACAAGGCATGTCGTAAGAGACGATTAAGGTAGTGGCCTAGGGAAGCTAACCTAGTCAATAAAAAAGCATTTCAGAAATCGGATGTACGCATAACTGGAACAATGTATAATCGCTCTTAGGCTCGGATCACATACAAATCACAAAGTGGTTAAAATGTGGTTGATATTGAGCGTTCGTCGAAGAAGACAAAAAAGAAGAAAGTAATGCTATGGTTGTTCTTTTTTCTGATTTCTTTTATCCCATTTTCATTTCTTGTTAGCATGGAACCAAGATAATAAAAACCGTTCACTTTTTCTATTTTTCCTCCCTTGATAAACAAAAATAAAAACCGTTCACTTTTTCTATTTTTCCTCCCTTGATAAACAAAAATAAAAACCGTTCACTTTTTCTATTTTTCCTCCCTTGATAAACAAAAATAATAACCGTTCACTTTTTCTATTTTTCCTCCCTTGATAAACAAAAATAATAACCGTTCACTTTTTCTATTTTTCCTCCCTTGATAAACAAAAATAATAACCGTTCACTTTTTCTATTTTTCCTCCCATGATAAACAAAAATAATAACCGTTCACTTTTTTACTCCATGGGAAAACAATAATAAAAACCGTTAAATTTTTCTATTTTTCTCCATGATAAACAAAAATAATAACCTTTGTCATTTTGTTTTATAAATTCTCATTATTTTAGTTTGTCACATTGGATATATGTCTTCTTTTTCATTTTCTCTTGCACTGTCATTATTAATATTTAAAGTTCGTTTTGCGAGTCTGACAGCATTTTTAATGATCAACAGCATTTTCATACCTACTTTGTGTTACCAGAGCCAAACATGAAATATGAGCAAAGCGCTGTCACAAAAATAACTACATGTGGAATGCAGTGCTTGCGAAAAGTTACCAACAACACAAGAAAAGATAGAGTCACCAAAATCAGCATAAGAAAGAAAGTTGGCACAGAACCTTGCTTGAATTACATTGAGAAAAAAGAATGAAGTGGTTTGGCCACTTAATATAAATGCATCCAAACTCCACAGTAAACAGTCTTCTACAGCAGAACATCAGGAAAGAATTCGAGAGGAAGACCACGAAAAAGATGGTTAGATAGCATAGCAGAATTCTGTCAAAGAGCAAAAATAACAATTACTCAGGCCACCAGAACAGCGAAAGACAAAAATAGAAAACCACGACGCTGGACAACAAACCGGTAACAGTGTGACAACAAAAGAAGAAGGAAAGAAAGAAGTTCGTATTGCGAGTTTGAAAATAACACTGCATCTTCAGTATATATCAGTTCATGTATTTCTCTTTCTCTGATTATGAAAGGATTTTATTGTTCTTTTTTCGCTATCTTCTGGAACATTTCTCATGATGTTTTCAGCATATATGGTAAACAGACAAGTCGATAGAATGCAACATTTTCTTACTCTCTATCTTATGTCAAACCAGTCGTATGTGTCATCGCACGATCTTACAGTCGTTATTTGATCACTGTCAAATATATTTCATTTATCACAATTTTCAGAAATAACAAAGAATTATATATAAATAGCAAAGGCGCAGTAAATTAGGGGGGAAAGGCAGTACAAGGTCAGTGAGCTGGCATTTACCAATACCCTATACCAATAACGCGCGGTATCCTGGAAACAGGCTGAGTCTGGCAAAGCGGACCGGGGATCGAGACTGATGCCACTCACACGGTGTATGGAAATAATAAGAGAGTTGTCGTACATCAGACGATCACTATCTCTAAGTTGTAACATCTACACGAATCTATTTCCCAACGTCTTGATTAGAATTTTGTAGTAAAGGCAGGTCACCACTAGAGATTAACTTGTTGATATAACCATGATACACCCGACTGTTGTCTGGTTCGGCTTGAGACTGGCTACACCATGGGGCAAAATCTTTAACTATAAAATTCAACAAATTGTGAACGTTCATGAGTTAGTTGAAGGTCTATGCCCCAGCTGGGGGGTTTTAAATGCATACGAAGAAGAAAAATATATAAAAATATTCAAACAGACTTTATGAATAACGTTTTTTCAATGTAATATTTTAGCACGTGATGTGGCTTGTCGAAGAACTGGTACTGCCCATCGGTTTACCATGATGCTTGTCATACTGTAAGAGATAATCTATAGCCGAGTAGATTGACAAGACATCACACTGATCAGTATTCCATACTGGGAACAAATAGCAGAAAGACATTAGAAAATAAAATGTCACAATGTATTGATTGACATCAGCAAAGACGTAAAACGAACTTGTGTTTCATCATCTTTTTTTGTGTTATGTTATTATATTATGTTATACTATTGACATCATGGCACATTGGGCATTCCGATGCATGCTCCGTCCTCCGCTGCATCAACTATCTTAAAATCTACCTGCTCACAGTACCCGCGAGAAATTGAATATCATTTCTTCTTACCTTGCAGATCTCTGCACTCATCACAACCCGCCTGAAAGACTTTCGGTCTAAAGCCAGCTCTCCCGCCTCCACCATCATCATGTTCAAAGCTAGTTTATGTTATGTTTCCTTGCCACCGTGGTCTTATTTGTCTCCTGTCTTGTCTTCCAGAAATAACGCTCTCTCTCTCTCTCTCTCTCTCTCTCTCTCTCTCTAAACCACTGTGATGTATAATTTGAACAAAATATTTAAATTTCCTGCATTTATAATAATAGCGCCTCGCATTAGATTATGACAACAGCCTCAGACGTGTCTTGTTGAACCTCGCTGGTGTTTGTGCAAGGACTTATAGTGTCAATTCCTGGAAAACAATGCTTACCACAGAGTTTTATACATTATCAAGGTAAGATATGTGGGTGCTGTGTGTACTACTTTTTCGAGCATCTCGTTTATTCTTATGATACTACATATGAGTAAATATGATAATATCACTACATATGATAATGTTTGTAAGACAATATTACTCGCTATTCAAATATTTTTGAAATGTCTATATTTTTCCGCCTCTTTGTCCAGGGAGTTCTAAACCATTTCTGCAGCTCTTTGTTTTAAATATATTTAATTTAAAAAAATATATATGTCTAATGGTCTGTGATTTACGTTCGTATGTTTCCACAAGAAAAATCCATGTCCTTAAAAGTTTATATCATCTTACCAGGCAAATATACACATTAAATATTTGGTTTAAACAGATCGAAAAATGTGCCAGGAATAAACATCAATGAAGATAGCATAAACAATAGCAAATATACGGATGAACCAGAGCTGTTAGCGAAGAGTGAACAATAGTTGCAAGAGTTAGTGGTCCAAGTCATATCAAAAGTATCGAATACGGATGCGATATTAATATTAAGAATACAAATACTATGGTAATTAGCCTAACAAAGAAGAAGCCAACATTGAATATAGAAAGAAATCGATAGTGAGATATTGGATCAAGTTATGAGTCACCCATATCTTGGATTTATTATGGTTAGATTATTAAGGATGTGAAACAGAAGTCAAGAAGAAAATATGAATAGCAAAGTTATACAATAATGAGAATGTTAACCTTTACATAACAAATACAAAATGAAAATAGCTAGTGTGAAGCAAGTTTACAAGCTGCGGTACTTCAGAGTTGAAGCATGTGCAAGAATGGATGCCTATATCAGAGGATATGATTGATTACACCAGGGTTGTCAGTACACTTGGACTCTTAGTTAGTTTGTTCCTTTCGTGCCAAAGGCGGCATATAGGGCAGAGGTTTTATATATCCATGTGATGCGGTTCGTTGCTAGCAGTTGGAGATCTCGTATGGTTTTACATCCCAATAGTTTACTTTCTTGTAGGATTGTTCTTCGAAGAGTAGTCTTAGGTCTTCCACGTTTTCTTTTCCCAACTGGTGACCACATAATGACTTGTTGATTTAATTTCTTTTCGTCTGATCTAAGAACATGACCACCTTCCACCTTCGTTTCCTTATAATATTTGATACGGGTTGTTGGTGTGTTCTATCTTTCACTGTGTTGTTCGAAACGAAATCAATTCATTTTACTTTTAATAATTTTCGGAGACATTTATTCCCAAAGTTGACTTGAACTCTTTCTTTCTTTTTCTCGAATCCTGTTTGCCTCACAGCGTCAGGTCAAGAAGAGATTTCTAAAACTGGCCCTTGTATGCGATTCGTAGATAGTGTCTTTCGTCGCCTCTGTTATCTCTGAGGTCCATCTTTGCGTGGCTGGACTTTTGCTTTGTACCCATTGTATCGGAGCAGCATTGCTCTTTGAGGTGCAATGTCTGTAGGTAATCTGCTTACGTGGCCGAACCATTTAATTTGTCGTTTTCTTGATGAAGTCTAGTACTGATGTTGTATCCACTTTTTCCTGATGTTTTCATTTCTCAACCGGTCTCTTCTTGTTACACCAAGCATTCTGCATAAACACTTCATCTCTGTTGTGACTAGTTTTATTCAGAGATGAAATGGCTTGGACTCTATCGCTTTTTAATTTGTTTAATTTTATTTAGAGGACCTTATAGTCATTCCTTACATTACCCACCCCATTGAGTTTTCTTTATTAATACAATTAAATAACATTAGAATAATGTTTGTAGTCAGAACATTTCAGGTTTTTTTTTAGAAATTTAAAAGATAATAGAAACATAGTTCTACAAAAACATGAGGATGTTGTAAGAGGCGATTGATGTAGGAACAAAACTGTTCAGGTTATGATGTTTTCTTTATGCCCTCGACAGAAAAAACTCCTTGCTAAGGTCGAACAGGTTCATAGGTGCTCCGAACACCTCCACAATATCTTTACCAACGTATAACAAGTATTCACACCCGTTCTGAATTGATTAATTAAATGCCTCGGACTCTTCTCTTCTTCTTCAAACGTTCCCACATCGACCACTTGTTAACCACTCTGTGTTGATTAATCAAATATCTCGTAACTCTAACAAAGTGTTCGTGTCTCGCTGTTCCTATTTTCCCTTCTATTCCATACACTATAATGCCCATACACTATAATGCCCATACACTATAATGCCCATACACTATCATGCCCATACACTATAATGCCCATACACTATAATGCCCATACACTATAATGCCCATACACTATAATGCCCATACACTATAATGCCCATACACTATCATGCCCACACACTATAATGCCCATACACTATAATGCCCATACACTATAATGCCCATACACTATCATGCCCATACACTATAATGCCCATACACTATAATGCCCACACACTATAATGTCCATACACTATAATGCCCATACACTATCATGCCCACACACTATAATGCCCATACACTATAATGCCCACACACTATAATGCCCATACACTATAATGCCCATACACTATAATGCCCATACACTATAATGCCCATACACTATAATGCCCACACACTATAATGCCCACACACTATAATGCCCATACACTATAATGCCCATACACTATAATGCCCATACACTATAATGCCCATACACTATAATGCCCATACACTATAATGCCCATACACTATAATGCCCATACACTATAATGCCCATACACTATAATGCCCATACACTATAATGCCCACACACTATAATGCCCACACACTATAATGCCCATACACTATCATGCCCACACACTATAATGTCCATACACTATAATGCCCATACACTATCATGCCCACACACTATAATGCCCATACACTATAATGCCCATACACTATAATGCCCATACACTATAATGCCCATACACTATAATGCCCATACACTATAATGCCCATACACTATAATGCCCATACACTATAATGCCCACACACTATAATGCCCACACACTATAATGCCCATACACTATCATGCCCACACACTATAATGTCCATACACTATAATGCCCATACACTATAATGTCCATACACTATAATGTCCATACACTATAATGCCCATACACTATAATGCCCACACACTATCATGCCCATACACTATAATGTCCACACACTATAATGCCCATACACTATAATGCCCATACACTATAATGTCCACACACTATAATGCCCATACACTATAATGCCCATACACTATAATGCCCACACACTATAATGCCCATACACTATCATGCCCACACACTATAATGTCCATACACTATAATGCCCATACACTATAATGCCCATACACTATAATGCCCATACACTATAATGCCCATACACTATAATGCCCATACACTATAATGCCCATACACTATAATGCCCATACACTATCATGCCCACACACTATAATGCCCACACACTATAATGCCCATACACTATAATGCCCACACACTATAATGCCCACACACTATAATGCCCATACACTATAATGCCCATACACTATAATGCCCATACACTATAATGCCCATACACTATAATGCCCATACACTATAATGTCCATACACTATAATGCCCACACACTATAATGCCCACACACTATCATGCCCACACACTATAATGCCCATACACTATAATGCACATACACTATAATGCCCACACACTATAATGTCCACACACTATAATGCCCACACACTATAATGCCCATACACTATAATGCCCATACACTATAATGCCCATACACTATAATGCCCATACACTATAATGCCCATACACTATAATGCCCATACACTATAATGCCCATACACTATAATGCCCATACACTATAATGCCCATACACTATAATGCCCATACACTATAATGCCCACACACTATAATGCCCATACACTATAATGCCCACACACTATAATGCCCATACACTATAATGCCCATACACTATAATGCCCATACACTATAATGCCCATACACTATAATGCCCATACACTATAATGCCCATACACTATAATGCCCATACACTTTGCTTACCTCGAATCACATAACCATCATCGTGTGCAATAGCATCACCACCCAGTGTGTGTTCATCTTCACATCATAACTCATGGTATGAAAACTGGTTCTTTTATCTTTACTTAACACTTGTTTCATCATCATCATCAAATAGCTTGTCAGGAGCCAAACTTTGCCACCCTTAAAGTCCTTGTGAATTTATCTTTCTCTTATAAGCCACATGTCCCGCCTTGGTAGCCGTCATACTTAAATCATCACCTACATCCTGAATTCATCTTCTCCGTGGTCTTCCTCATCTCCTCTTTTCCCTGATGTTTCCTTCCATAATAGTTTTCTCTAGCCCTTCGTGTCTCTTTATATGTCCAAAATACTTCAATTGTCTCATTCTTATTTATATGATCAGCCAGTTTTCTTTGATTTTGAGTTATTTTTGGATAGATCTATGTGTTCGTTCCGCGACGGCTCTCAGGACGACTCAGCCTCAATTGGGTATCAGACATGCTCTGGGAAGTACGGGCGACCGGCGTGATGCTGACCACATAACCTATCGTGTTTCAGCGGTCAATGAACGATAGAGGCCTAACACTGTATTGCCCTATATAACACGAGGTATGAAAGGGTTCCTTTAGTTAGTTTTTAGTTATGTGTTCGTTCTCTTCTCTGTCCATGATATACATGCCTACTCTGCAACACTTATATTCAAAACACATATGTTTATATTTTTGTTTACATTTTTTTATTATATAGATAGAAGGTGAATGTTTAGTTTAAAAACAACAATTTGATCAGCATCATTATCATAATCTGTTTTTTTACTACCAGGTAATGCATAAAGAGCAATTTTCACAGCAGATGGAAGTATCGATAGCGAAATCAGCAATCGTTGCACAAAACTAACCAGGTACTGGGACAGTTAACACCACTGTTGTCACATAAAGAGATACCGCTAACAACTAAAGCAAATCTCATAAGAACGATTTTCTGGCCAACACTATGTTACCAGTGTCAAACATGGCCAATAACAACAGCTAATGAGAGGGAAATCATAACGACAGAGATGAGGTGCCTTAGAAGAGCTGCAGGTGTGACAATAAGAGACAAAATTAGAAATGAAGAAATCAGAAGAAGACTGGATCTGAAACCAGTCATGCAATTCATAAAAGAACAACAGATTAAATGGTTTGGACACCTGACCAGAATGCCCTGGTATCGCCTACCACAGAGAGCCACACAAAAAAAGTATAATGAATACAAAGCAAGAGGAAGACCACGCAGAAGATGGAGCGACAGCATCAAGAATAGCCTTACGAGAATGAATATCAGCTTACAAAGTGCCTTGAAACAAGCAACACACAAGATCACTACGTTTACCTCCCCCTTCCCTTCCCCACACCCTCCCAACACTTCTATGAAGAAGTAAATGGTAGAAGAGAAGAAGAAGTGCATAAACTGTGCATATAAAAGTTAAAAACAAACTTTTAAGTTCAGAAAGCAATGGCAAACTACTGAACGTATTTGTGATGCCTAGAAAATCAACGATTCATTTACTGTAGTTGATGGTTACGTCCTGTAAAGGATATGCCACGAATTTTCATTTTTTTAATGCATAAACAGTTTATCCAATCTTACAGACGCAGTTTCCTTTCCAACTCCTTGACATGAATAGAGTTATTATACTATTGGATATTGCAAAACGGTTGGAAAGTCGAATGAGTGCATGAAAGATTATGAGAAAGGTGAATGAATACAGACAGAGACTCAATGAAAGACAAGTTTGGCTTAATCTTGTATTTGGAAATCTGGCAATGTAATCTAAATATGCCAGGAAGACAATTTGTTACAAGTGTGATTCAGTCCAATCCAGGTGATGTTTTGTACGCTAACATTCAGTTTGTTAGAAGTACAAGGCCATATTTATACCGATATGTATCTTTCTGATGATAGGATAACAAAGATCAGAATATTAAGAGCATGCATATGTCCACTGACAATATATGGGTATGAAGCATAAACATTTAACAAGACAGTAGGAAAACGTATATATCTGCTTTTGAATATAATCATCATCATCAGGTGCCGTGCCGGCTGGCGTAGGCGATCATGGATCTCCACAAATCTCTGTCTTTGGTGTTTGCTATCAGCTTAGATGTTGACCCTCTACCGTGCCATGAAGTCAGGCTATCCAAAACTGTCTCTCTCTGTCTTCCCCTGTCTCGTCTACCCTCGATTTCACCGGTTGTCACAATATGTTCTAAACCTCCTCATCACATGTCCAAAAAATGATGACTGCATCTTTCTTATATTGATGATAAGCTTTCTCTGTGTCTTGATCTCACTCAACACCAGTCATTTTAGCAGTCCATGGGACTCTCATCATTCTTCTTAAAACCACACCCTGTGGCCCTCAGAGTTTTTGAATATAATACATTATATATGTGCATATTTTTTTTTTTTTTTTTGATCCAGAAGCACTTGAGCTTTTTCAGCTTTTCGGCTCGGTGCCATGGACATCGTAACTCATCGGTTCGGTGCCACGAACACCGTAAATCTGGGGAATCTGTGGCTTTTTCTGCCATCCCGTGGAATTGAACCCGCACACACAGAGGGATAGTCACCTGTAGTCCAACGCGCTACGAACACGCTGGGCAGACGGGCATATATGCATATAAGTACATATATATATATATTACAGAAGAGTCCTCCGTATATCATGGACAGAGAAGAAAACATATAGATCTATCTAGAAAGAACTCAAAATCATAGAAAACTGGCTCGTGCTAAAAATAAGAATGAGCAAATTGTAGTGTTTCGGACATATAAAGAGACACGAAGAGTTGGATAAGACAGTAATGGAAGGAGGCATCCCGGTAAAGAAGAGAAGAGGAAGACCACGGAGAAGATGGATTCAGAATGTAGCTGATAATTTGAGCATAACGGCGGCAGAGGCTGGAAATCTGGCCTATGAGAGGGATAAATTCCGAAGGACTGGTAGGGTGGCAAAGTTCTGCTTAGGACAAGTTACATGATGGTGATGATTCCTTCCAGGCAGATAATATTGACGTTATTTGTCATTTTAGATAACTGAATTTGTACAGTAGTTCCACCGTGGGTGCCGGAGCCCACAAGGAAGCAAAGAATAGTACCACTGCGACCTACAAGGCACGTCAAGAGGCAACTGATGTAGAACCTAGGAAGATACCCTAGTAAATTAAAAGTATCGCAGAAATCGGATATGCTGGCCTACTTGTAGGCGCATAACTGGCACAACGTAAAATCGCTCTTAGGATCAGATAACATACAGAAGACACAGAATGGTTAACAAGTGGTAGGTATGGAGCGTTCGAAGAAGAAGAAGATTGATTGATAGAACCATGATCATTGCACTTCGGTGTGTAACTATGTGTGCTCCGATCTATATCTTACGTAGTGAGCTCTCAGCGGCAATGCACGAGATCCGTAGCACAGGCAAGGGACCCTATGTAATTTTGAAGATGGAAAAAATATTTTGTGAAAATTTTATTTTTAATCTTGTCTAATGAATGTTTCTCGTGCAGCAGTTTTCCAGCCTTCTCTTCTCGATTTTAAACTACCAATAGTTCCTTTACGTGTTCAAATTCAACATGTGACCCACGTTTTATCGTCCGTCTCCGATAGTACTAGAAACTCGATCTCACCTACACTGAAATCAAGGAGTCTCTGAAGAATATCCCGATGGATCCGGAATTGAGCGAATCAAGTACCTTTGGAACGAGAGGTGAGCACCTAGCCTCTACGACACAGTGTCACTATATCCCAATATCGATCTAATCAGCTGGACTTTGCAAGAAATGTTCATGTCTATTTGAAAACTAAGATCATGAAAACATTGCATCAAATGAGAAATGAACTATTTTCAGCACTCTAATAATTATTCAATAACAAGATTGAATTCTCATTTTTAAAATCTAAATACAATATGAAACTTCAAGTTATATAGTTTTAAAACTAAATTGCAAATTTTCAATTTTAATCCTAATTTCCTGTACTACCGCTTTTAGGGCTTTGTAGGACAGGTGGGATGAGAACCTGAGGAATGTAATGGCTGCATGGTTAGTGCAGTCGCCGCGATGATGTTCAGTTTAGGATTTTTCATTTATGAAAACGAAAAATCCTTGATCTTACGATGAATTGAACACCGGTCTCCCGTATGGGAGCCATGCTCTAATCTATTCGACCAGACTCTCCTCTGTGCCACAAAGAAATGGGGAAAAAACTAACTAAATATATAGAAAGTAAGTTGATTGCATTTGAAAATATGTGTATGCGAAAAATGAGGAACATGAAGTGGGACGAATTCAGGAGAGACGATGAAATCTGTGAAATGTTTGGTCAACTATTAGTAGTAACAGACGGAGCTATGTTGGGCATACTCTGAGAACAAATGATCAAAGAATCACAAAGCAGGTATTGAAGTTGGAGACAAATGGTTCAAGAAAGAAAGAGCGATCTAGTGAAACTCTGAAGCAAACTTTCATCATCATCAGGTGCCGTCTCCACATCGACGGTTGGCTGCAATGAATCTCCAGCATCCTCTGTCTCTCGCCTTGGTGTTACACACTGCCAGACTGTAACATGTCCATTTCTTAAAGTGTCCCTCCCACTTATCTCTCGGTCTTCCTCTTGCTCTTCGCCCTTCAACTTTCCTCTCTAGTAAAGATTTTATCATAAGCAAACTTTATTGAGAGAAATATCGGGCATAATTCCATAGAAGAGATTAAACCATGTGTCCAGGATAGAGCGGTATGTTGAAATTGTTTGCTTTGATGAATTTTACACTATATTCAGCACTGGACAAGGAGATTGCAGAGATGGGGTTCAATGACCTCTTTGTTATCTTATCTTATCTTATCTTAACCACATTTGCTGTGAAGCGTCATGGGAGAGTTAGTTTTCTATCTTGTGCCAGGTGTGTTGCGCTTGACGTTGTCAGTCCATGCTTTGCAGAGACTCTGAGATGTTATCTATCCATCGTGTTCTTGGTCTGCCTCGTGCTCTGCGCCCTGAGCGTCGATTATTATAGGCACGTGATGGTAGTAAATGTGGTTCCATCCTCATTAGTTGGCCGAACCACTTGAGTCTTTGCTTCTCGTACTTACTGTATGCATGGTATAGTACCAACGATGCTTCTGATATTCTCGTTTCTCACTCTATCTCTCCTTGTAACGTTGACAGCTCTTCGTAGACATCTCATTTCACATGTTGTAATCTTTCTTTCTAGTGTCTTAGTTAGGGGCCATGTTTGGTACTGATAGCAGAGAGTTGGAATAAATATGCAGTTTATCAGTTGTCGTTTGACTGCCATGTTAATGCTTGGATGTTTTAATAGTGGTGACAATTGGTATGTCACTGCATTTGCTTCTGGCATCTAGTTTCGATTTCTTTGTACCTCTTTGTTAACCGTGATGATTTTTGCAACATTTTTATTATTCCTGAAACCGTGACTATTGAAAGTTTGTTGATCGCTTTGGAGAGTTCCCATCTCTCTCTGGGTTTGACATCCACTTCAGTTAGCTTCGAGTTGAAAGCAAAGAATAAGTGTCCTTTCCATTTATGTTTGTTATCTAACTTGGAACGTCTGAACGAAAGAATTAGAGCGCGGCTCACATACGGGAGACCCGGCTTCAATCCACGGTAAGACTATTTTTTTCTGCCGAGGGCATAAAGAAAAATCACAACCTGAGGAATTTCGTGGCAATTGCGCTAGCCGTGCGGCCATTAAATTTCACAGACTCGTGTTCCCCCTGTCCTAGACCGCCCAAAACGTACTAATACAGGCAGTAACGATAGTTTTGTTGTTGTTGTTGCTGTAGTTGTTCTTGTTGTTATATTGTCTGGCTTTGGCAGCGAGTATGCGGAATATTCCTTGTCCATTTTGCATAAACCTCTTCTCGACTTTTGTTCGATTTCTGTACATCGCAACATTACGAGAGGAATACAAACATTCATTATTTATTACTCATTTGATGATCATCTTTATCGCACGTCGGTGAGGTCCATAATTTCTCTGATCTCCTCCCAAGCATGTATTTCACTGCGTTTAGACAATAGATTCCCAAACTTTTTCCGTTCACTGTCCACTTTGCACAACATAAACTTTGCAACGCCCCCTCCACATTATAACAGTTTGCCAACGCCCCCTCCCTCCACATATATACATGTTATATTTTATCTTTGACATAGAAAATTGATATATATTTCTGAAATACATGATCAATTTTCAAATGATTATATGCATAAAATAGAAAATTGATGAAAAACTGGATCGTGTAAGACGGGCATAAGATGAATTAAAATGCAGAATACAAATTTTAAATGATTATTCAATCGCAAAATCACGAAAACAGTTTATTTTAAAATATTTATTATTAATTTCTTCTTTAAGTAGTCACCGACCTCTAATTGCCTGAACACAATCCCCCACCTTCCCAAATTCTTCGGTAACCACTATCGCCTCCCCCTCCTAGAACGCTTCAGCGCCCACTGGGGCGGTACCGCCCACTTTGGGAAACGCTGGTTTAGAGTAATAACTCCCGTTCAGTGTTGATTGATGTATCTACTGTTGTTTCGCTCACAGGTTTCCCATCTTGCTGCACCTATCGGTATACACAACTTGCGCAACCGAGATAGAGAATACCTTTTATCATCTTCATTTAAATATTCAGAGCGTATGTTTTCTCTCAAAGCGTTGATGATATCACTTTTGTACACAGAAGGCCCATTTTCGATCGTATCATTGCTCGCCAGTACATCCGCTCTTTCCTCACCCTTCACTACAGAATAATCTGGGACAAAAATGAAGGTAAATTATACACTCTTTCATTAGGATACATATCCGGGGAGTGAATTTTCTCATAAAACTTCGATTTAGCAATTGAAAAATAAATATTTGATTCTCATCCTCGCAAGTTGTCTATTTCTTCCCAGGGGATGATGGAATTGGTTGTCCATCTTACCGTTAAGCGCAGGAGTGGAAGCTTTAATTTGCGTTCCATTGCCAGATTACTCGCCCTTGTTGCGTTATATCTGTGTTTATTTAGTGTGGTCTTGATATTGTCTATCCATCTTTTTTCTTAGTCTTCCCTTAGCTCTAGTACTTGTACTTTTTTTTTGTTGGTATGCTGTTATTGGTGGTTGGTTGTATTGCATTCTCATTAACTCTTTCCACGCTGAGTTATTTCCTCAATTTTTAAGCAGTTAATTCAAGGGAGGTAAAAAAATCCCAACTACTCGTCAATAAATAATCATATATATATTATTATATACTAAATTGAAGAAAACTGGACAACATAATAGAAAGCAAGGTTGAAAAGTAGTAGAAGTAAAACAGTAGAAGTAAAAGTAGAAAGACTTCTTATAAGGGAAGCAACTCTATGATGTCCAAACCACTGTATGTGTTGTCTTTCAATGTATTCGGTGCATGAAGTTATGCCTACTCTGTTTCTGATATCCTCATTTCGTAGTCTATATTTTCTATTTCTCGCGTTCCATGCTTAACTCATGCGAATAATAATTACTCAAATTAATAGAGAAACTCCGCGTTGCTAGTACACAACATTTTGTTAATACCGAGTTCCGTTATTCGACGGAAGTGACGTGACGTAGAACGCAGAACATGTAGTTCTGAACTGACGCAAACTATTTTAAGCTCGCCATTTAGAAAATAGAGTAATGGTTACAAATTATGTTTAGCGCCAGGTAAGCCGACATTACTTGAAGTGTTAATTGTTATTCCGTGTTAAGGCATTTTCTAAACCAGTGTTTCCCAAACTGGGGTTTGCGAGGTACTCACAAGGGGTCTTCAAGCACTTAAAGAAATATTATGATCTTTGATATTTCAAACAGAAAAATACATTTTTAAAACATGTATAAAAACAGTGGTAAACTTGTTTCCTACGAAAACAAACAACACGGATCAGACCGAGACTAAATGTCTGACAGGACACAATGAAAGATAATTTGAAGCTTCCCATAGTCTGAGAACATTGCTTAATATTGTAACACACAGATAATTCACCATGTCTATTTTCTATATAGAAACGCTGGTGGTTCCGTGGAAGTAAAATGTGTTTAAAAGGGGGTCTGTGATAATGCAAAGTTTGGGAACCGCTGCTATAAAACGAACGAAATGTGCTGCTTTTCTTTATAAAAATGTCGATGCTGTAGGAGTTTCTGCCTTTGAATATATTCTCCTAATGGAAAAGAAAATAATATTCGAGTTTAGTTCTGGGAAACTCGGTAACTAGGTAAGGTTGACTAAGTCACTTACAGATATGGCTAATTTGGTGTATATATATATATATATATATATATATATATATATATATATATATATATATATATATATATATATATATAAAAGTAAAGGACACCCTTTATATCTAGATGGTGGTCAAAGGCGCATGGGGACAACGTCGTGTCAGGATTAGTTACCTAGCACTAATCAAGATCCTACCCCACCTCCTCGTGGTGACCCTGGTATCAGACATTGGTTCATGTTTGGTTAAGCGGGTAAGGATCGAGGGAGAGCTACTCTGGTGGTAGTAGATATGTAGACGTAGTAACGTTGGATGGGATCCGCTCGCCACACAGACGAGCGGAATCACAGAGTGAGTATTAATATAGGTGGGGCCCGAGTTGAGCCCCGTGTCCAGACAGCCTAGAGGCATGATAAATGTGAGCATGGTGAGAACTGATGAAGATGGTGGGACAGGTGCTAGGGAAGAGCGAGCACGCATGTGGGCGATGCACGGGTGGGCCCACCGGTGGGCAGACGTGCATGGCGCTGCAGGCGTGCGGGTGAGCGGGCCACCCAAATGTGCAGAAAAACTGGAAAGCCCAGCAGAGGCTGAATTAAGTACGCGTTTCCGCTCGCAGGAAACTACTGCTGCCTTGTAGTTGATTGGGGACAATTAAAGCTAGCGGAGTAAACCGTACACAAAACTGGATAGCAGGAAGACCAAGTAGTCCAAAATAAGACTATTATGATGCTCAACAGGCCAGGAGGGTAGGTCGTCTAAGGATCGCTACCCTAAAAGAAAATAGCAACCTGCTGCCTTGCAGGTTAGCTGGGGACAGTCAAAGGTTCACGGAGAGCAAACCCAGTAAACGCTGGTTGAAACCGGACACGTCGCCGAAGGATAAGCACTAGAACTCCAAATGATACTGAACGATGTGACGTAAAACATGTTCTTGGCAACGACAGTTTATATATCACAATAAGAATGATCAAAATGGCCGAAAAAGAACTATCGAGAGAGACATCTAGAGGTACATTGACCAATTCGGTGCTAGGCCCATATTTCTCATTGAAACTCGGCACACAATGAGTAATGTGGTCAGCATCACGTTGTCCCATTTTTACTTACAATTTCTTTTTCTAGTGCCTAAATGAGGCTAGGTCGACCTGAGAGACGTTTCGGCCGGAATGCTATTTCACGACCACTTTGGAATTGAACACCGACCACTAGCATAAGAAGCGAGTTGACTAACAACTACACTACCGCGGCTCCATCTCTCTATATCTCTCTATCCCTCTCTCACTATAATTTATTTATATCATCATCATCAAGGTGTGTATCCTTTATAGGACGTTGCTCTTTGCAGCACATCTGAAATTCACTCTGTCTCTTGCCAGTTCACCCACTTCGTCGATGGTCATGTTCCTGGTTTCTTTAATATCTTGTAGCCATCTTCTTCTTGGTCTGCCTCTGCGTCCTGGGACCCTGCCTTCTAGTATTGTTCTTTCCAGGCCATCGTGACGCTTGATGTGACCAAAGAATGTAATTTTTCTATATAGTATGTTGTTTATCAGCCAATTCTCTTTAACATTTAGTTCTTTCAGGACATCAGTGTTCTTTCTTTTTCTGTCCATGGTATTCGTAGGATCTTTCTGTAGCATTTAGTTTCGAAGGAATGGATTTTCGTTCTCAATTATTTATATATATATCCTTCCTTCCCTTTGCGTTCGTTCTTTACGACCAATTTTAACCCAAATTTGGAGTATTGCCCCGGTAACCACTCGGGCGATATATATATATTCTTAGCAATTTCTCAAACTCAATTGATCTCACTGGCGCCCGAGTGGTTACCGGAGCCCAAATTTGGGGTGTAAAGAATAGAACCACTGTTACCTGCCACGCATGTCGTAAGGGGCGACTAAAGAGATTTGACTGAAATCGGATGCACATGTCCTAAACGTGTAGAAGTCTATGCGTTTAGGAGCCTACCAAACCAATGTGCAACGTATACACGTTCTTGACAAAGATCAAACATATCACAAAGAGTGATTAAAATTGGTCGTAAAGAACGAACGCAAAGAAGAAGAAGAAGATCTCAAAATCATCAAATCCCATAGAGAAAAAAAGAAATTCATGTAACCTTGAAACATTTCTTTGACTATACCAAATATTGAACCTTTACTTCCATGATTGAGAGACCAGGTGTTTCTTTTCTCATCCGCTGTCCTTCAGAGAGCAGGTCCTAGCCATTGCCATTACTGGCATACGACATACATAACCAATGCACCTCTATCTTCGTATTTTCTTTTTCTTCTTCGCTAGCTCCCTATCGGCCACTTGTTAAACCACTCTTTGTGATCTTTATGTTATCTGAGCCTAATAGCAATTGTACGGTGTACCAGTTATGTGCCTACAAGTAGGCCGTCACATCCAATTTCTGCGACTCTTTATTTACTAGTATATGTGAAATGAGTTGCCTGCGAAAAGTTACCAACAATACCAGAAAAGACAGAATCACCAACATCAGCATAAGAAAGAAAGTTGGCACAGAACCGTGCTTGAATTACATAGATAAGCAAAGAATGAGGTGGCTTGGCCACTTAATAAGAATGCATCCAAACTCCAAAGTATACAGATTCTTCTACAACAGAACATAGGGGATTAAGGCAAGAGGAAGACCACGGAAAAGATGGTTAGATGGCATAACAGAATCCTGTGAAAGAGCAAAGATAACGGTCACACAAGCCACCAGAACAGCTCAAGACAGAAACAGAAAACCACGACACTGGGCTACAACCCGGTAACAGTGTGACGACAAAAGAAGAAGATAGGGTAGTTTCTCTACTCCGCTACCTCAGTCACCACTTACGACATGTCTTGTGGGTTGCATTGTTACTATTCTTTGCTCCCCTTGCAAGCCCGGCAACACACGGACGAAGTTACAAACAAAAACTTGCAAACTTCTTGCCAAGTAATCTATAATCATCATCGTACACGTTCTTGTGAAGTAGCCTTTAGCAACTATGATTGATAACAGAGTATATACTGCCTACAGGAAGATGAAGGCGCCTAGACATAACCAATTTGTACAATCAGTTTTGTCTAGTAAATTGTTTCTTGCGGTGTTTTTCTTTTTTTTTGCATGATGCGTGTCTGAGTTGTTTTTTATTTCTCAAGCTTGTTGTTAATATTTGTTTGGTGAGCAACTACAAATCAGTAGAATAAGAAGCAGACAATCAAGGTTCTTCGGTATATAATGCGAAGAGAAGGTTTAGAACATTTGGTAACAACAGGTAAAATTCAGGAAGGAGAGATCATGGAAGACAGAGGGAGAAGATGTTGGATGGCCTGGCATCGTGGTTCGACACAAGATCGACGTAAGAACTGATTAGAAACACCAAGCAAAGAGGGTTGTGGAAAAACATGATCGCATACGCCGGCAGGAATGGCATTTGATTGATTGAAATACAAATAAGATTTAGACCTTTGTCAACGGATGTCTTGGGAGTATTCTCAGACTAAGATGGTACGCTAGAGTTGCAAGTTAGTCAGACTTAACACTAGAAACAAAATCGAAATAAGAAACAAATGCTTTTTATAGACAGAAGTAAATGAAATCTAACAAGTAACAAATTGAAAGTAAGTAGTTTGAAAATCAGATTGGTGAAGTTGACTATTCTGGTATCGTATGTTATTACGATATGTTTGTCTTCCTTTTGAGATCTTAGCATCGGCTGTAGTTGCATATTCTAATCATATACCGCGGCTGTGTGCTACTAGCTGTGATACACAGATCCGCCTGTGTGAGGCCAGGCGCGCAAGGGAAGCAAAGAATAGTACCATTACGACCTAAAAGGTATATGTTAGGGGGGGACTGATGTAGAGGACTAGGGAAACTACCCTAGTAAATAAAAAGCGTCGCAGAAATCGAATGTGCTGGTCTACTTATAGGCGCCTAAATAGCACAACGTACAATCGCTCTTAGGTTCAGATCACATACAAATCACACAGAGTGTTTAACAAGTGGTAGATATAGAGCGTTCGAGAAAGAAGAAGAAGAAGATGAAAAACTATACAGATCAGAATGCTAGAAGATGACAAATAAAAGAATATGGGCACCATCATGCAAAAGAGATCTTAGAGATGGAAGGGACAAGTGATACGCAGGAGACTAACTATATCACGAAAACTGCACTGAGATGGTTACAAGAGGTTAAACGAAAACATGGAAGACCCAAAACGACATGGAAGAGAACAGTAGAACACGAGCTAAAAATGAATCCCAGCTGGAATCAGGGCCGTGCGATATATTTTCTCAGTATGATGCAAGTTTTTGAAATGCCGTTCCTTAAATGTGTTTTTCTTTTAAAAAACCCTTCAATTGTGATTTCAATTTCGCTCTTATGCGCCCACTACGCGCGCGCTGATGCGACCGTCTGTCTGCATCATAGCACGGATCGGCTCTGGCTGAAATACAATACAGAGGACAGCCAAGAATAAAGAATACTAGTGTGCATTTGTTGTTTCCTGGTAAGCGTCAGAGGCATCACAGGCTAGAAAGAGAGAGAGAGAGAGAGATAATTAATAAGAAAAACTAAATCGGAATGAGAAACAAATGCTTTATATAGACAGAAGTAAATAAAATCAATCAAGTAACAAATTGAAAGTAAGTGGTTTGAAAATCAGATTGATGAAGTTGACTATTCTTAGATCGTATCTTATTACGCTATGTTTGTCTTCCTTTCGAGAGCTTAGAATCGGCTACAGTAGCATGTTTTAAGGCAGAGATTTTCAACATTGGAAGCACGCCGCCCACTGGAGACGTGAGGCAGTATCAGGAAAGGAGTGAAATGTTACGAAAATTTAATTAGATTTTGTGTTTTAATAAATTTTTATACTTCCTTGTTTTTCCAGTTAAAATAAAAATTTTTTCATTAAAAATTGTAAGTTCTCTCTCTCTCTCTCTCTCTCTCTCTCTCTCTCTCTCTCTCTCGATCCCCGCCCAGACCGATGTACCAGACCTCCCCATAAATTCTATTTATGTGGAAACCTGATTCATGCAGCCTTAGCATTGGTGTGTTTTACGTCACATCTTCATCACCATTTGGAGCTCTAGTGCTTATCCTTCGGCGATGTGTCCGGTTTCAGCCAGCGCTTATTCGGTTCGCTCTCCATTCTGTAGCCATCTAGTGTTTTTTTCGGTGCGGAGTAGCTAGTCCTCCAACCTCCTTAGTCGCCTCTTACGACATGCGTGCAGGTAACACTGGTTCTATTCTTTACACCCCAATTTGGGCCCGTAACCACTCGGGAGAATTGTAAGTTCAAGATTTTTTTAAACATAACATGAAACATAATTGATTTTGGATCTAATTGACATTTTCTCAAATTTCTTGTGAAAAATTAGTTTTGAAATGTATACATTTCTCTCTGTAGTGTTATTTTGTTTAAAGAGCATTGTTTTATAAATTCGAGAAGAAACATCTCTTTCGTTTGATGTTTGGAAATTGTAGTTAATTTGTAGTTAAATCATAACGACAGAGATGAGGTGTCTTAGAAGAGCTGCAGTGTGACAATAAGAGACAAAATTAGAAATGAAGCAATCAGAAGAAGACTGGATGTGAAACCAGTCATGCAATTCATAACAAAACAACACATTAAATGTTTTGGACACCTGACAAGAATGCCCTGGTATCGCCTACCACAGAGAGCCACACAGAAAAAGTATAATTATTACAAAGAAAGAGGAAGACCACGGATAAGATGGAGCGACGACATCAAGAACAGCCTTACAAAAATGAATATCAGCTTAAAAAGTGTCTTAAAACAAGGACACACAAGACCCCCATCCCCCCATCCGCCCCAACACTTCTATAAAGAAGTAAATGGTGGAAGAAAAGAAGAAGAAGAAGAAGAAGTTGTGTATAGGAAATGGAAAGGCACAAACTAAAAAGAAGTGAGAACCACTGTTCTAAGACATTTGTTGTCAGAGAGAAAGAAAAGAATTAAATAAAACGCATACAAATTGAGGTAACATAAGAAGACAAGAGACCTTACGGAACGGAAAAAAGAAAGCTAAAGGAACAAATAAACAACTGTAATGAAGCTCAAAGTCAGCATAGTAATGACTTAAATGTAAAAAAAAAAAAAAAAGGCACAAGAATGATTGAGACAAACCAAACATTTCTTATGGAAATCTTCATGTCGTCTTCTACATTTGTAAAGACTGAACCTACCACAATGTATTCACGTTCTCTGTGCAAACCACAGAGATCATAAAAAGGAATTAATTTCTTTGATAAGAACGAACGCAAAGAAGTGTCTGTGTGTTGACGGGCTTGCAAGGGAGCAAAGAATAATAACACTGCGACCTTACAAGTCATGTCGTAATAGGCGACTGAGGTAGGGAGCTAAGGAAGCTACCCTAGTAAACTAAAAAACGTCGCAGAAATCGATGTGCTGGCTACTTATAGGCTCATAGCTAGCATATATATATATATATATATATATACAAATTTGTTTATTCCTTATTCACTGGCCAGCATAAAGGATAATATTATTTTGACATTGTACATAAAACTAATGACGATGACGACGTCATGTGATTAACCAATGTATTACACATCTCCATCTCGTCATGTAAATCGTAATGACAGCTGACTTTGCTGTAGGGCGGTCTGTGACCAGCTCTTGGCACTGGCACTAATGTAGCTATGAACAGAAGAAGGTAATGAGAGTACGCGTTAGACGGTCGATGCCAAAGATGGGATAATGTGAAAAGCCCTGTAAGAAGGACAAAAATTGTGAACCAGGGAATTAGCCGGTCGAACAGAACTGAGAATAGCATCCAGGAAATGAGAGAGTAAGATAAACAAGAAAGAAAGAGTTCTTAAACGAAAAATAAGATAGGACGATACGGAAATGAATTGGGCTGGAAAATAAATAAGAAAAATACTTGAAATTCAGATAGCAATCAGACGAGCCCAACCGTCAAACAAACGGGCAACAAGGAAACAAGAAATGTTTTAGAGATAAACAAATTACGTGAGGTGTCGGAGAGATGAGATTTTGCAATATACAGATTCTAAAGGAGAAATAAGATTCATAAAGTATACAGATTCTAAAGGAGAAATGAGATTCATAAAGTATACAGATTCTAAAGGAGAAATGAGATTCATAAAGTATCAGATTCTAAAGGAGAAATGAGATTCATAAAGTATACAGATTCTAAAGGAGAAATGAGATTCATAAAGTATACAGATTCTAAAGGAGAGATGGATCATAAGTATACAGATTCTAAAGAGAAATGAGATTCATAAAGTATACAGATTCTAAAGTAGAAATGAGATTCATAAAGTATACAGATTCTAAAGGAAGATGGGATCTGATACAGTATACAGATTCTAAAGGAGAAATGAGATTCATAAAGTATACAGATTCTAAAGGAGAGATGGGATCGATACAGTATACAGATTCTAGAGGAGAGATAGGATGATTCAGTATACAGATTCTAAAGGAGAGATGAGATCGATACAGTATACAGATTCTAAAGGAGAAATGAGATTCATAAAGTATACAGATTCTAAAGGAGAGATGGGATCGATACAGTATACAGATTCTAAAGGAGAGATGAGATCGATACAGTATACAGATTCTAAAGGAGAGATGGGATCGATTCAGTATACCGCTTCCAAAGTTTTCTGAATTATATAACGCATCATTCCTGCAACTTTGTTCAAAAAGAAAAAAATGCTTGCACAATGCTTACCATGTTAGACAAAATATTGCTTGATTGATTGTTTGATTGATTGATTGATAGGACCATCGTCAGTGCACTTGGGTGAATAACCGTGGGCGCCTTATCCTTTTCTTACACACATAGCTCTCAGCGATAGTGCAAATCTCTGAGTAATAGTCAAAGGTTTCTGAGGTAATTTTTAAAATGCTGAAACTTTTGTAGAAATGCTACGTTAAATTATTTTTGATGAATGTTGCTCGGCAGCGTTTTTCCAGCCAACTATTATTGATTTGCAACTGTCAATGTGTATTTAGTGCTTAACTTGAACAAGGGACCTATTTTTTATAGTCTGTCTCCTATAGGACTAGGAACTCGATACCGCCTACATTAAGATCCTGGATCTCAGAAAAAAATATAGTGTTTCACGCGGGATATTGTGCAGTACTCTCGGCAGATGACCTGCCATCCCTGCGGAGAGGGACCGAGCCATCCCTTCGGAGAGAGACAGAGCCATCCCTGCGGAGAGGGACAGAACGATATGAGGAAACCAAAGGATGAAGCCAATTCTTCATCTTTAAACTTGTTTTTTCAACATATTTCTCTCCGGGTTGCTTAACTTTAAAATGCGTCAGACCAATTGACATACCCTATGGGTGGCACCAATTTTTCGACAAGTGCATTCACAAGCCAACATGTTTACATTTTTAAAAAATCATCACAAGATTCCTTTGATGCTATTTGTGTATACATTTTTGTAAAATACAGAACGTGAATTTTTAGAATAGAGTTTCAGATTTTGCATACTCTGATATATATATATATATATATAACAGTGCTCTAGTCATAAAAATATGAAAATTATTATAAGTTTTGATAGAGTATCCCTCATGACCGAAAAATACATGGAGGCAGGATTTGGAGGCAGAGATCAACATTATAAAGAAGAACTGGAGGGAGTTGCATGAGATAGCAAGAGATAGGAAGATTTGGCATGAGTTGGTTGAGGGTCTATGCCCAATCCAGTTAAAATGGCAGAGACAGAGAGAGAGAGAGAGAGACAGAGAGAGAGAGAGAGAGAGACAGAGAGAGAGAGAGAGAGAGATTCTACCTACAAAATTGTATTTTCTTTTTTAAATCGTTCTTTAAGTATTCATAAACTAAGAGTTACGGTGATTTGGAAAAGGAAATCATTGAAAAAATCACGAAAAGCAAGTCAAACTTTTACCATGCTCAACAATATCTGGAGATCCAAAGAATTGAATCTTAAAACAAAGCTTAAAATATATACGAGGGGAAGTCAATAAGTAAGCCACAAATGGCTGTAGAAAAATTACTAAACATGATAACAACTTGAAACCAGTTTATTTTTATACATACATTGTTCCTTTATTTCTCAACATAATTTCCACCAACATTGATGCACTTATCCCATCGTTTTATCAATCCTCCCAAACCGGCTGCATAGAACTGCGGGCTCTGTTTTCTAAACCACGTTTTCACTTCACATTCAACTTCGGCGTCATTCTCGAAATGTCTCCAGCCAAGGTGGGTTTTCAGTGGACCAAAAAGATGGAAATCATTAGGGGCTAAGTCGGGACTGTAAGGTTGATGTTCCAGAAGTTTCCACCGTAGTTGGTTAATTTTCTCCTGAGTTAATCGAGCCGTATGTGGTCTGGCATTGTCATGAAGAAGCAACACTCCTGTAGTCAGCAGTCCTGGGCATTTTTTTTTCGAATTGCATCATGAAGCATCGATAGAACTTCACAGTATGATTCAGAATTCACATTGACACCTTTCTTCTTGAAATTGGTTAAAAGCACTCCTTGACAATCCCAGAACACCCTCAGCATGACTTTCTTTGCTGATGGCGTAACCTTGAATTTTTTGACACAATTGAAGAAAGATGTTTCCACTGTATTAAAGCACGCTTTGATTCGGGCTGGTGGTGATGTACCCATGATTCATCCTCAGTAACAATCCTGTTCAGCATGTCTTCTCCTTCATCTTTGTATCGACAGAGATAACGCAAGGACAGGCCAAATCGGTTCATTTTGTGTTCCTCCTTCAATTGTCTGGGTACCCACATTGAGCACACTTTCTTCAATTGTGTCAAAAATTCAAGGTTACGCCATCAGCAGGGAAGGTTATGTTGACGGTGTTCTGGGATTGTCAGGAGTGCTTTTAACCAATTTCAAGAAGAAAAGGGGACAATGTGAATTCTGAATCATACTGTGAAGTTCTATCGATGCTTCATGATGCAATTCGAAAAAATGCCCAGGACTGTTGACTACAGGAGTGTTGCTTCTTCATGACAATGCCAGACCACATACGGCTCGATTAACTCAGGAGAAAATTAACCAACTACGATGGAAACTTCTGGAACATCAACCTTACAGTCCCGACTTAGCCCCTAATGATTTCCACCTTTTTGGTCCACTGAAACCCACCTTGGCGGGAGACATTTCGAGAATGACGCCGAAGTTGAATGTGAAGTGAAAACGTGGTTTAGAAACAGAGCCCGCAGTTCTTTGCAGCCGGTTTGGGAGGACTGATAAAACGATGGGATAAGTGCATCAATGTTGGTGGAAATTATGTTGAGAAATAAAGGAACAATGTATGTATAAAAATAAACTGGTTTCAAGTTGTTATCATGTTTAGTTATTTTCTACAGCCATTTGTGGCTTACTTATTGACTTCCCTCGTAGAAGCTGTGTCTTGTGTGTGTTATTATACAGTCATGTGTGCTGGACATGACTCACAACATTATACACAAGTTGAAGATATTCCAAAATAAAGCGTTTAGAAGAATCCTGCTACTATTGTCTGGCCAAATACGATAGCAGCTGAAGAGACTATAAGACGAAAACGATGTGCATCATTGGAGACCATCATTAAAAGATGGAGATGGATTTGACATTATGTCGTATGCCAGTAGGGGCATTGGTTAGAACTGCTTTTCAATGGACAGCAGAGATGGAAAGAGAATCAGGGAGTCCAAAGAAAACATGGTAGAGAGCTGTGGACAAAATGTTGGAAGATTGTTGCCCGATGTGGAGAAACACTTAATAGAAGAACAACAATGGAGATCTACTATGAAAGCCTTACGTATCAGAAGGAACACGAAATTGATATAGATCGAAACTAAGAGTTAAACGGAGGACACGGGCCAGTGAATTACTTGATAATTTTAATTTTGTAAGCACTGATATTAGGTACTATATTATAGCCACGCCCGTGTGTTGCCGGGCCCGCAAATGGAGCAAGGAATAGTAACACTGCTACCTACAAGACATGTCGTAAGAGACGACTGAGGTAGGGCCTAGGAAGCACCGTAGTAAATAAAAATTGTCGCAAAAATCGGAATTGTTGGCTTACTTGAAGGTTTATAACTGGCACATCGTACAATAGCTCCTAGGTTCACATCACATTATCTCGCTCTCTCTCTCTCACGATCACCCCCAGACCGATGTACCAGATCTCCCCATAAATTCTATTCATGTTGAAATCTGATTCATGCAGCCTTAAGCAATGATGTGTTTTACGTCACATCTTTAACACCATTTGGAGCTCTGGTGTTTATCCTTCGGCGATGTGTCCAGCTTCAGCCAGCGTTTACTCGGTTCGCTCTCTGTTCTGTAGCCATCTAGTGTTTTTACGGTGTGGGGTAGCTAAACCCATCCCAGCCTCCATAGTCGC
The DNA here is from genome assembly GCA_020796225.1 of Arion vulgaris. Lineage (NCBI taxonomy): Eukaryota > Metazoa > Mollusca > Gastropoda > Stylommatophora > Arionidae > Arion > Arion vulgaris. The sequence continues at coordinate 62,303,274 of CM036755.1, read as the reverse complement.
CTCTTACGACATGCATGGCAGGTAACAGTGGTTCTATTCTTTACACCCCAATTTGGCCCGGTAACCACTCGGCAGATCACATTCAAATCACAAAGAGTGGTTAACAAGTTGTCGATATGAAACACGTTCGAAGAAGAAAAAGGTAGCTACGCCACTGAATCGTGCTTTCTACCTTGCAAAATTTCCCAACATCTTTGTTTTGTGAAAGCAACGTAATTACACAATCTCTCGATATAAATTAATACTTGACTTATTAATTCCTTAATATCCGTTGACTGACTCAAGAACCTAAGACTGACCCAAAATAAATATAAATACAAAAAAAATCATATAATATCACAACAGAAAATGAATGATCGATATTGATCAAATGAAACTAATGGCAATCATGGTGATGTATTTACTAGAAATAAAGATTGAAACTGAAATCACAAAAGTCGCTCGAGTGGTTACCGGGGCCAAATTGGGGTGTAAAGAATAGAACCACTGTTACCTGCCATGCATGTCGTAAGAGGCGGCTAAGGAGGTTGGGGTGGGGCTAGTTACCCCACACCGTAGAAATACACTAGATGGTTACAGAACGGAGAGCGAACCGAGTAAACGCTGGCTTAAACCGGACACATCGCCGAAGGATAAGCACCAGAGCTCCAAATGGTGCTGAAGATGTGACGTAAAACACACCAATGCTAAGGCTGCATGAATCAGATTTTCCCATGAATAGAATTTATGGTACATCGGTCTGGGCGGTGATCGCAAGAGAGAGAGAGAGAAATCACATAAGTCAACGGTAGAGTTTACCAGTCTTCGAACATACAACATGGAAGATTTTTATTCTTGTACTTTTGAATCTACTTTACAAAAACAGCTTACACATCACGTTTTGGAGATCTGAGTCAATGAGTACTTGTACTAGGGCATAGATTCCCAAGCTTTTTCGGCGCATCACCCACTTTGCACAACATTAATTTTGTAACGCTCCCCTCCCTTCCACATTATAAACAGTTTGTTAACCCCCCTCACACATATACACATGTTCTATTTTGTCTTTGACATAGAAAATTGATATATTTTTCTGTCATGCACGGCCAATTTTAGAATGATTATATGCATGAAATAAAAATTCGTTAAAAATGAATCGTGTAAGATGGGCATAAGATAAATTAAAATGCAGAATTTGAATTTTAAATGATTTTTCAATAGCAAAATCTTATTTTAAAATATATATTATTAAATTCTTCCATAAGGAGCCACCGACCCCTTATCGCTTGAACACCCCCCAAATTCTTCTGAACCCTCCATCGCCCCCCTAGAGCGCTTAAGCGCCCACTGAGGGCAGTACCCCACTTTGGGAAACGCGGTACTAGGGTTTCAGAGGTTAATTAAACTATGGGGATATCTGGGGCGTAGAGGTTGTGTGCTCATCTCTTGTTCCAAAGGTATTCGCTAATCTCTCTCACTGAACTCTCGGGTCCTGACCTCACGGTAGGTGAGATCGAGTCTTTAGTGCTATCGGAGACGGACGTTAAAACTTAGGTCCTGTGTTCAGGGGTTAGGCAAGTAAAAGAACCCCTGGCAGTTCAAAATCGAGAAGAGTAGACTGAAACAGCAGCCGACGTGGCAAAAATTATTAGAAAGATTTTTTTTAATTAAACAAATTCCTACTAAATATTTTTACTATTTTCTAAATTATATCGCGAACCCTCCCAGGTGCTACGGAGTTCGTGCAATGCGGCTGAGATTTTCATGTTTATGAAAAGATCGAAGCAACATGATTACTCACTGAAGTGCAATGCTGCTGAGATCTTCATGTGATGAAAGACATCAAGCAATCATGATTACTCACTGAAGGGCAATGCTGCTGAGATATTCATGTTATGAAAGAGGCCGAAGCAATCATGATTACTCACTGAAGGGCAATGCTGCTGAGATATTCATGTTATGAAAGAGGCCGAAGCAATCATGATTACTCACTGAAGGGCAATGCTGCTGAGATATTCATGTTATGAAAGAGGCCGAAGCAATCATGATTACTCACTGAAGTGCAATGCGGCTGAGATCTTCATGTTTAAGAAAGACATCGAAGCAATCATGATTACTCACTGAAGGGCAATGCTGCTGAGATATTCGTGTTATGAAAGAGACCGAAGCAATCATGATTACTCACTGAAGTGCAATGATGGTAGTTCCTATCAATCAATCATTAGACAATCATCAAACAACCTTAGGGATCGGTAGCGCGTACTTACTATTTGTTGTGGGTGTTATATGTCTACCACTGACAGATAGATAAATATATAAATAGACAGATAGCTAGATAAACAGACAGACAAAGTGACGGATGAGTGACACAGACAGATTTTCAAAAACAATTATCTTAAATCAATATTCGACCTCACCTAGTCATGGGCGTAGTCACTTGGAGCACCTGCTCATCTACATTAGCATTATTATTGTTGGCAACCCTTTGTCGCTTCTTCCTGCCGGTCAACCAACTGCAGGATACTGTCCAGAGAATGCCAAGGGCGCTCAGGATCAAAAGAAAAATGATAAATACTGTCGTGTTGACATTTAGCAGATCAGGGTATTCCATTCATTCTGTTGACACAAAAGAGATCACTTAAATCAATATTAATTATTGATGGAAAAATGATTGAATGACGTGTTGTTGGTCGGAAACTGATGCACAATAGAATACATAAGTTAATTTTCTTCTATCGTTTGCTGTCAGCGTCCAGGTTTGGCACTGATAGCATAATGTTGGGAGAAAAATTGTGTTATACATTGTTCTTTTAGTGTTCATTTTGCATGTTTGCATTTATCCTGTCATATAGTCTGCTTTATTGTATCTTTATAATATCTTTATAATGAGATAATGTTATACAAATTCCTAAAATGTGATTTGAGAATAAATATGTTTGATTATACACTAGTAATGTTATAGCCGTCCATCGAAAGCGATGATGACAACAATCTCAGACGTGTGCTGCTGCATCTCTCTGGTGTAACTAGTAATGTATAACACAGAAAGCCACACAGAAAAAGTATAATGAATACAACGCAAGAGAAAGACCATGCAAAAGATGGAGCGACGGCATCAAGAACAGCCTTACGAACATTAATATCAGCTTACAAAGTGCCTTAAAACAAGCACAAACAAGATCACTACGTTTCACCCCAACACTTCTATAAAGAAGTAAATTGTGGAAGAGAAGAAAGAGAATGTCATAGTCATTCTTAGACTTATCATCAAATAGCCTGTCATGAACAGAACTTTGCCACCCCAACAGTCCTCCGGAATTTCTCTCTCATATGCCAGATGTCCCGCCTTCATGTTCAAACCATCAGTTACATCCTGAATCCATCTTCTTCGTGGTCTTCTTTTTCTTCTCTTTGTCAGTATGTCTCTTTCTATGATGGTCTCGAGTCTTTCGTGTCTCTTTGTATGTCCAAAACGTCCGCCTGGCGGGTTCGTGGCCGTTGGACGATTGGTTACAAGCCTCCTGTGAGTGCGGTTCAATTCCGCGGACTGGCAGAAAAGACACAGGTTCTCCAGATTTACGGTGTTCGTGGCACTGAACGAAGGGCTTACGATGTCCATGGCACCGTGCCAAAGAGCTGAAATCTTAAGTGCTTCTGGAATTTAACAAAAATGTTGGAAATACCTACATTTTCTCTTTCTTATTTGTAGCAGTAGTCAATTTTCTTCGATTTTGAATTCTTTCTGAATAGATCTATTTGTTCTCTTCTCTGTCCATAATATACGAAAGATTCTTCTGTAACACTTATATTTAAAAGCACATGTATGTTTATTCTTAAACTACTTGCTAAAACAATGGTTTTCATCATGTAGTTTGCGTTAAAATAGCATAATACTGTGCTCACGCATTTGTGAACGACTTAATAGTAGTGAACAGAGAATTGTTCAGAGACTTAAGACACAGAAAGTAGTACTGTGGTCAATTTAACTCTAGCCAAACTATTAACACTTACAGTGGGGTAAAAATGTCAAGCAATCACGCTGGCTTTCACATTGAGTACATTCTTTAGTCTTGTACTCAATCTTCTAAGTTGTTATCGCAACTGAAAATGGCAATAATATATATATATATATATATATATATATATATATATATATATATATATAGTGGGCGTCTGTAGCTTAAGCGATAGTGAGCTAGATCACAACGAAAGTGTACTTGGCTCAAAACAATTTGGAAGCAAATTTGTTCCGTGGTAATGAACGTTAGAAATATACCTAACGTTCAGAAAGCAATGCAAGCTACTCAACGTATAAGTGGTGCCTATAAAATCACGACTCACTTATTGTGGTTGATGGTGACGTCTTGTAAAAACATGTCAAGATTTTCATTTTCATATATATATATATATATATATATATATATATATATATATATATATATATATATATATATATATAACATTTGATTATAAATATTCCCTCTTCACACAGTAATTCCGTTGTATTCCCAGAAGAACTTATATTGCAATATATACTAGGTATATATCAACATCATACAGATATACGCACCAACAACAGATAGTACAGAAGAAGAACTAGATGATTTCTACAACCAGTTACAAATAGCTATAAAACAGTGCAAGGCTCATGAAGTGACAATTGTAATGGGTGACTTCAATGCTAAGGTAGGCTCTGAAAAGGTAGACGAGACAACTGGAGGATGTGGCCTAGGAGAGAAAAACGATAGGGGAACACACTTATAGAATGGGCAACAATAAACAACATGATAATTGGCAACACTTGGTTTAAACATCATCCGAGAAGACTATGGACATGGAGAAGTCCAGATAACAACACACACAATCAAATTGACTATATTATGATAAATAAACGATTTCGAAATGGACTGCTAAATATAAAAACAAGACCAGGTGCAGATTGCGACAGTGACCATGCACTACTGATAGGAAAAGTAAGAATAAAACTGAAGAAGATAAAGAGGAGCGCAAGAAACATCATATCGAACTCATCAACACTCAAGACTGACACAAAAGTGAAAGACTCATTTAAACGCATTATACAAAACAGATATAACGCTATGGAAAAATAGAAACAATAGAAGAACAATGGCAGATGCTTAAAGAATCAATCCAACAAACGTCAAAGGAACTAACCCACACAACATGTCAACGGATCAAAAAGAAATGGATGACGGAAGACATTTTGGAATTAATGGAAAATAGAAGGAAAAACAAACATAATAAAGTAGAATATGATCGAATCAATAAAGAGATAAGACAAAAATGTAAAACAGCAAAAGAAGAATGGCTAAATGAAAAATGCAAACAGATCGAAACAGAACACAAAGAAAACCCCAAATCAATATACGAAAACGTAGACGACTTACTTGGCAGACGTAAACGTACAACTACTGGATGTTTAAAATCAAAGCAGGGAGATATCCTGATGGAAACAGACAAGAAAATAGAAAGATGGACAGAGTACATTAAGGACTTATACAGTGATAACAGACAAGAAATAAACATCAATTACAACCATGAAGGACCACAAATACTTCCATCAGAAGTTATCAATGCCATAAGACACACGAAAAAGGAAAAACCCCAGGACCAGACAACATAACAACAGAAGAAATAGAAGCAACAGGCGAATTGGGCATAGGCGTTTTAACAAAATTATTCAATGACATCTACAACACTGGATATGTACCCAAAGATTTACGACAATCCATTTTTATAGCACTACCAAAGAAAGCAGGAACGATAGAATGCGAAGAACACCGCACAATCAGCCTCATGAGTCACGTAACAAAACTACTTTTCAGCATTATTATGAGAAGGGTACGAAACAAAATAAGACCAGAAGTTAAGGAAGAACAATGTGGCTTTGTTGAACGCAGAGGAACAAACAACGCAATATATACAATAAGAACAATAATGGAAAGATCAATAGAAATGAAGTTGGACTTATACCTATGTTTCATAGACTACGCAAAAGCTTTCGATAAAGTAAAACATGGAGAAATAATCAGCATGTTAGAAAGTATAAATATTGATGGTAAAGATCTTAGACTGATCAAGAATTTGTACTGGCAACAAACCGCAGCCATTAGACTAGAGAGTAAGATTGGAATCTATCAGGCGATACAGTTAGGAGTACGACAAGGTTGCGTACTCTCACCAGACCTATTCAACTTATATAGCGAAAACATTATGAGATCTATAGAAGAAAAGACAGGAATAGCAGTCGGTGGACAAAACATAAACAACCTAAGATACGCTGATGACACAATTCTCATGGCTACAAATGAACACGATCTGCAAGACTTGATAGACATACTAGTGAGAGAAAGTGAAAAGAAAGGATTAAGCATGAATATAAAGAAAACAGAGGTTATGGTTGTCTCCAAGAAACAAGAAACACCAACATGCAATATCAAAATAAATAACACAACACTGAAACAAGTCCATCGATTCAAGTATCTAGGAACATTCTTAACACCAGATGGAAGATGTACAACAGAGATTAGGAGTAGAATAGCTCAAACGAAAGCAGCTTTTATGAAAATGAAGAACACACTATGCGTGAACTCACTACCAATGACACTGCGAAAACGAATACTCCAATGCTATATTGAACCAATTCTGATGTATGGCAGCGAATCATGGACACTGAACAAACAATCAATACGATCATTGGAAGCCACAGAGATGTGGTTTTACAGAAGAATGTTGAGAATTCCATGGACAGCAAAGAAAACAAACGTTGAGGTTTTAAATCAGGTCTGCACACAAAGAAACCTTATCAAAAGAATAAGAATCCGACAATCAAGGTTCTTCGGGCATATCATGCGAAGAGAAGGTTTAGAACATTTGGTGACTACAGGTAAAATTCAGGAAGGAGAGATCGTGGAAGACAGAGGAAGAAGATGTTAGATGGCCTGACATCATGGTTCGACAAAATATCGACGTCAGAACTGATTACATGCACCAATCAAAGAGAGTTGTGGAGAGACATGATCGCCTACGCCGGCAGGCATGGCACTTGATTGATTGATACTAGGTTATAACCAGTATACTAAATTTGCGTCACCATAGAAAGTACCACAAACTAGTTTAACGGCTCGGAAAGACGTAGAGGTTAATGTGATAGTTACTGCAGACACTGTAGACACAAAATCTTTCTTCTTCTTCTCTTCCACCATTTACTTCTTTATAGAAGTTTGGGGAGGGAGATGTAGTGATCTTGTGTGCTTGTTTTAAGGCACTTTGTAAGCTGATATTCATTTTTGTAAGGCTGTTCTTCTCCCTAGAGATCATGGCCTAGACTGATGTACCAGATCTCCGGATAAATTCTATTCATAAGGAAATCTGATTCATGCAGCCTTAGCATTGGTGTGTTTTACGTCACATCTTCAGCACCATTTGGAGCTCTGGTGCTTATCGTTCGACGATGTGTCCGGTTTCAGCCAGCGTTTACTCGGTTCGCTATTCGTTCTGTAACCATCTAGTGTTTTTTTAAGGTGTGGGGTAGCTAGCCCCACGATCAACCTCCTTAAACGCCTCTTACGACATGCGTAGCAGGTAACAGTGGTTTTATTCTTTGCACCTCAATTTGGGCCCCGGTAACCTCTAGGGCGGTAAGGCTTTCTTGATGCAGTCGCTCCATCTTTTGCGTGGTGTTCCTCTTGCTTTGTACATATTATACTTTTTCGGTGTGGCTCTCTGTGGTAGACGATACCAGGGCATTCTTGTCAGGTGCCCAAACCATGTTGTTCTTTTCTGATTTCTTCATTTCTAATTTTGTCTCTTATTGTCACACCTGCAGCTCTTTTAAGACACCTCACCTCTGTTGTTATGATTTTCCGCTCTTAAGCTGCTGTTATTGGCCATGTTTGACCATGTTTGACTGGTAACATAGTGTTGGCCAGAAAATCGTTCTTATAAGATTTGCTTTAGTTTTAGCGGTATCTCTTTATATGACAACAGTGGTGTTAACTGTCCCAGTACCTGGTTAGCTTGTGTGCAAAGATTGCTGATTTCGCTATCGATACTTCCATCTGCTGTGAAAATTGCTCCTAAGTATTTGACCTGAATTGTTTGTTTTATTTCTATGTTCTGGGGTTTTATTGCAAGGTTTTCTGGTTGTCTACTTATTGCCATTGGCTCTGTCTTTATTATATTTATTTTCATTTTGTACTCATGTTAACTAAGCTGGGTGAGGAGTCATCATCAAATAGCTTGTCATGAGCAGAACTGTGTCACCCCAACAGTTCTCATGAAAGTCTCTCTCTCACTGGCCAGATGTCCTACCTCTGCAGCCGTCATTTTCAAACCATCAGATACATCCTGAATCCATCTTCTCCGTGGTCTTCCTCTTCTTCTCTTTGCCGGTATGTCTCCTTCCATGATGGTCTTCTCCAGCCCTTCATATCCTTTTATATTGTCCAAAATATCTCAATTTTCTCATTCCTATTTGTAGCATCAGTTACTTTAATTTTGAGTTCCTTCTGGATAGATCTATTTGTTCCCTTCTTTGTCCATGATATACGTTGGACTCTTCTGTAAAACTTATATTCAAAAGCACATATATGTTATAAGTGTTACAGAAGAGTCCTAGGTGAGGAGTACTACATGAAAATAAATATAACTTATTTTTCCGATCCAGAAGCACTTGAGCTTTTCAGCTTTTGAGCACTTGAGCTTACTCGGTGCCATGGACATCGTAACCCTTCGGTTCAGTGCCACGAACACCGTAAATCTGGGAAATCTGTGGCTTTTTCTGCCATCCCGCGAAATTGAACCCGCACACACAGAGGATAGTCACCCGTAGTCCAACGCGCTACGAACACGCTGGGTAGACGGGCAAAATAAATATAATAAAGACAGAGACAATGACAATAAGTTAAAATAGTGAAAATGAATGTGCAATCAAACACTTTCAGTCATAACTTCCTAACATTGATAGAAAGTGAATAATGCGTTCTAAGAAGCACGGCTGAAGAAGTACTGGAACCAACAAATATGGTAAATAACCAGATAGTAGACAAGTATTTACACCCGAGTCGTTACCGGGGTCCAAATTAAGGGGTGTAAAGAATATAACCACTGTCACCTGCCATGCGAGAGCCGCATTAGCAAAGTGGTTAATGAACTTGCTTCTTAGACTAGTGGTTCAGGTTCAATTTTGTCCGAACGTAACGGTTCCCAGGTCGACCCAGCCACAACTGGGTACCAGGAAAAATTGGATATGATTATGGAAAAGACTCCCTCAAAGACCTAAGCAGAACAGACCTGGCCATTATATTTAGACTACGCACCGGACACTGCAGACTCAACAAACACTTATATAGACTAGGAATAAGTCAAACCGCTCTCTGCCAGTGTCAGCAGGCGAAACAGACACCAGAGCATATCCTGCAAAACTGTCCTCTCCTGTGTGAGCTGAGAAGCAACATGTGGCCACACAAAGTCAACCTGAAAACTAAGCTTTGGGAAACCTGACAGACCTGAAGCTGACTGCCCAGTTTTTGGTCCACAGTAAATTAAGCTCATAACCAGAGATCGCTTAAGAAGAAGAAGATACAAGCCTGTCCGCTCTCTTGTTGCCGCGAACACCCGCATGCCCAGACAGATCCACGTGAGTTTCTGGAGGTTGGTAATTTCTATAGACGACATCCACTGATACCGCAACCTGCCATTCTGAATCTTCCGAAGCTTCGAGTGGGAGTCTGAAGAAATAATGGCTCCAGTAATCAGACTAACAGAGAGTCAATTGAGGACAGCAGTAACGGCCTCAGCCTTCATCTTCGAACTAAAAGTTGTTGTCCTGTATGCTCCATTTCGCTATGCAACAACCTTACCGTGCGCGCTAGCAAAGAAACTCCAGCGTGACCTCTCACCATGGTGCACAGACCCATTGGCATAAACAACAACATCATCATCACTTGCATTATCTTTTATTAGTTAATTCTGTCAGGTTTCCCCAAAGCTTAGTTTTTAGGTCAACTTGGAGTGACCACATGTTGCTTCTCAGTTCACACAGGAGAGGACACTTTTGCAGGACATGCTCCGGTGTCTATTTCGCCTGTTGTCACTGGATGTGACATTTAACGTGGCTAAAATATTTCGTCTTCCAGGACATGATCTTATTTATGAGCCAATTCTCCTCGATAAGCCGGTCTCGTGGGTGTGTTTTTTCCTTTCTTTTTTAGGACTAACGGAACTGAAAACCGTTTGTTCAGAAGCCAGCACAGAATAAAAAGTGCAACTAAAATATTCACGACTTATTAGATTTCAGAAGGCACATGAACAAGGCATGCGTTTGTGTTGCTAACTCGATGTTATTAAATTCACTCGATGTTATTAAATTCAAACTACCTGCTTCACAATACGTCAGCAATTCTTGTGCATTGTCCTGGATGACATAGAAATGAAAGAAAATGGTGAATTCTCCCAGAGAAAGAGGAAATTAAATCGGTAATCTAACCAGCTCTGCGTATAATATCTTTTGTTTCGGTGGTTATAAAAATTGGATTTAAGGTCGTAAAGTGGCAATTCGTATAGTAGAGCTTAATCGTATTTTACGACATCGCTGGTGGAGATAGAATATCGGTATTATTTAGATTCTACGTGTTCTATTGACAAGTCTCTTGAGAACCAAAAATAGGAAAGTAATATGAATTCAGCACAACAGGGTCGCAGATGTCAACAGAGTGCATGTTTAAAGCATGACTGAGATGTATCTAATCCTCTATTTATTTATACACAAATCTAAGTAGATATATGTCTGTCTATCTAACTATATATATATACAGTGTTCAACTTAAAAGCAGCCTATGAATGGAGCTAATCTGGCATATATGTATGGAAATGAGAAGGTTCAGTTATGACGTAGTATAGGCCAAGGTTGTGTGATGGTATGTAATTGTAGTGCGGGAAGGGCGATGAACAAATGTGACGTAGGACGAGCTAGTCAGAACCGGTTTAAATACTAAATAGACACAACGCGATAGATTATCTGGCAACTTTCGATTTGTCAATGGGGCTGCAATTATCTTGAACACCCTGTATATATCTATTTATTTAGATATGTATGTTTCTATCTATCTGTCTGTCTATCTATTTGTGTTGTATGCTTCTTGATTTTAAAAAAGCTTCCAAAGGCGAAATATTGACTTCATTGCACCGGGTTTCTCCATATCGCTCCAACCCTGTCGGAAGAGATGGCATGCTATCTGCCGAGAGCATTCCACAAAGCACGAACTCCGTAGCTCAGGCAAAAATCCTAAGGATCTCATTAAAAAATTGAATATGTGTCTTGGTTCAGATTAAAATTCACAACCTTCTGTACATCAGGCAAACGACTTAACCACTTTCCCATTGATACCTCATACACACATACACACACATACACATTTGTGCATACTCAAATACGTATTGCTTCGGGGGTCTTTGTGACTAAATGGTTAAGGTTTTTGCCTTGTAAGTCGAAGGTCGTGGGTTTGAATCCGGACCAAGCCATTCGGTTCACGAGTGTAGTTTTTTTCCAGAGACCTCTAGGATTGTTGCTGGAGCTACGGAGTTAGTGCTTTGTGCAATACTCTCGACACGTGGCGTGCTAGTTCTGCGGAGACGGACCAAGCTGTATGGGGTAAAACACGGTGCAATGAAGTCAATCCTTCGGCTTTTAAACCCTTTTTAAGTATTGTTTAAGAGAAAAAATACACACAGCGCGCATTACCAAGTTAAACAAATATGTATTGTCTTAAGAAAAAAAAACACAAACAGTATAGTTGGGTAAAAAAAGGCATTTTCAGGCGAAAGACAAAACAAACTATATATTTGCAGCAAAAAATGTATATCTAGCAGAATGACACACTCACAAACGTATATATTTGAACAAATAAGTGTTATCTACATCTAGAAGAAATACCTGCACAAACGTATACATTTGTGCAAATAAGTACTGTCTAGAAGAAAACACACACTCACAAACGTATACATTTGTGCACATAAATACTTTCTAGAAGAAAACACACACACACAAACGTATACATTTGTGCACATAAATACTTTCTAGAAGAAAACACACACTCACATACGTATACATTTGTGCACATAAATACTTTCTAGAAGAAAACACACACTCACATACGTATACATTTGTGCACATAAATACTTTCTAGAAGAAAACACACACACACACACGTATACATTTGTGCACATAAATACTTTCTAGAAGAAAACACACACTCACAAACGTATACATTTGTGCAAATAAATACTTTCTAGAAGAAAACACACACTCACATACGTATACATTTGTGCACATAAATACTTTCTAGAAGAAAACACACACACACAAACGTATACATTTGTGCACATAAATACTTTCTAGAAGAAAACACACACACACACACGTATACATTTGTGCACATAAATACTTTCTAGAAGAAAACACACACTCACATACGTATACATTTGTGCACATAAATACTTTCTAAGAAAAACACACTCACATACGTATACATTTGTGCACATAAATACTTTCTAGAAGAAAACACACACACACACACGTATACATTTGTGCACATAAATACTTTCTAGAAGAAAACACACACTCACATACGTATACATTTGTGCAAATAAATACTTTCTAGAAGAAAACACACACTCACATACGTATACATTTGTGCACATAAATACTTTCTAGAAGAAAACACACACACACAAACGTATACATTTGTGCACATAAATACTTTCTAGAAGAAAACACACACACACACACGTATACATTTGTGCACATAAATACTTTCTAGAAGAAAACACACACTCACATACGTATACATTTGTGCACATAAATACTTTCTAGAAGAAAACACACACTCACATACGTATACATTTGTGCACATAAATACTTTCTAGAAGAAAACACACACACACACACGTATACATTTGTGCACATAAATACTTTCTAGAAGAAAACACACACTCACATACGTATACATTTGTGCAAATACGTTCTTTTTTATTTTTTTTTCGATCCAGAAGCACTTGAGCTTTTCAGCTCTTCGGCTCGGTGCCATGGACATCGTAACCCTTCGGTTCGGTGCCACGAACACCGTAAATCTGGGGAATATGTGGCTTTTTCTGCCATCCCCGGAATTAAGCCCGCACACACAGAGGGATAGTCACCCGTAGTCCAACACGCTACGAACACGCTGGGCAGACGGGCATATGTTATTTTAAAGAATAGAACACACATATGTATTCATTTGAACAAATAAATGGTGTATACAAGACGCACACGCACACTCACACTCTCTTACACACAGGCTCACATAATCTCAATCACTCTCACACGCACACTCTCACTCATACACACAATATCTCACTCACTCGATCTTTTATGTAAACACACACATTCTCACTCTCTCACACACACACACAATCTCACTCACTCTTTCACACGCACTATCTCTCTCTCTCTCACACACACACACAGAAACGTATACATTTGCACAAATAAACCGCTACTTGAACAGACATTCACAAACAACCACAAAATGATAAAACTGAACAGCAAACAAAACAATTGCTAAAAATAATAATAATACTAAACTACGCTTTGCAAACACACAATATCAATATCTTCTCCCTGTATCAGAATTTCATTTAATTGTCATGTTGACAGCTCAATCATTTCTTTAATATGTTTATTATCCTGTTATCTTTCTTGTATCTTGTTAAGTTGTCTGAAGTGTTTATAACCGGAGGGTTGACTTCATTGCACCGGGTTTTACTCCATATGACTCGGCCCCTCTCCGCAGAAATGACACGCCACCTGCAAGAGTATTGCATTAATCACTAACTATGTAGCTCCAGAAGCAAGCCTAAGATTATCTTGGATAAAAATGCACTCGTGAACATAACAGCGTGGTCATGATTCTAACCCACAAACTTCGGAACGCAAGGTAACGACTTAACCATACAGAGACTCCTTCAAGTTGTGTATTTTATAACGACTTAACCATACAGAGACTCCTTCAAGTTGTGTATTTTATAACGACTTAACCATACAGAGACTCCTTCAAGTTGTGTATTTTATAACGACTTAACCATACAGAGACTCCTTCAAGTTGTGTATTTTATAACGACTTAACCATACAGAGACTCCTTCAAGTTGTGTATTTTATAACGACTTAACCATACAGAGACTCCTTCAAGTTGTGTATTTTATAACGACTTAACCATACAGAGACTCCTTCAAGTTGTGTATTTTATAACGACTTAACCATACAGAGACTCCTTCAAGTTGTGTATTTTATAACGACTTAACCATACAGAGACTCCTTCAAGTTGTGTATTTTATAACGACTTAACCATACAGAGACTCCTTCAAGTTGTGTATTTTATAACGACTTAACCATACAGAGACTCCTTCAAGTTGTGTATTTTATAACGACTTAACCATACAGAGACTCCTTCAAGTTGTGTATTTTATAATGACTTAACCATACAGAGACTCCTTCAAGTTGTGTATTTTATAACGACTTAACCATACAGAGACTCCTTCGTGTGTATTTTATCGACTTAACCATACAGAGACTCCTTCAATTGTGTATTTTATAACGACTTAACCACAGAGACCCTTCAAGTGTGTCACCTTATCAACGACTTAACCATACAGGACTCCTTCAAGTTGTTATTTTATAATGAAACAACAGAGATCCTTGCAAGTTGTGTTTTTATAAGACTTAACCATACGAACTCTTCACATGTCATTTTATAACGACTTAACCATACAGAACCCCTTCAGCTTGATTTTATAACGTTTAACCTTACAGACTCCTTCCCAAGTGTGCATTTATAACGACTTAACCATACAGACTCCTCTCTCCAACACAAGAAGTGTATTTTATAACGCTTTAAACCATACAGAACTCCTCAAATGCATGTATTTTACTAACGACTTCAACCATACAGAACTCCTGTCAGTTTGTCATTTATAATGACTTAACCAATACAGATCTTCAATTGTGTTATTTTTATAACGACTTAATCATACGAGACTCTTCAAGTGTGTATTTTATAACGCTTAACCATGACAGACCTCCCAAGTTGTGTATTTATAACGACTTAACCAAGCAAACCTAAGTTGTGTATTTTATAACAGCTTCCATACCAGACCTCCTCAAGTTGTAATGACTTAACCATACAAGACTCCTTCAAGTTGTGTATTTTATAATGACTTAACCATACAGAGACTCCTTCAAGTTGTGTATTTTATAATGACTTAACCATACAGAGACTCCTTCAAGTTGTGTATTTTATAATGACTTAACCATACAGAGACTCCTTCAAGTTGTGTATTTTATAACGACTTAACCATACAGAGACTCCTTCAAGTTGTGTATTTTATAACGACTTAACCATACAGAGACTCCTTCAAGTTGTGTATTTTATAACGACTTAACCATACAGAGACTCCTTCAAGTTGTGTATTTTATAACAACTTAACCATACAGAGACTCCTTCAAGTTGTGTATTTTATAACGACTTAACCATACAGAGACTCCTTCAAGTTGTGTATTTTATCTCATCATCATCAACAAGTAGCTTGTACCTTCTGGAACTTGGCTCCCATGACAGCAGTCCTGAAAAACTCTCTGCTCTGTGCAAGTTGACCGGAGTCAGCAGAAGTCGTTCTCAGATCGTCAATGACATAATGCAGCCATTATCTTCTAGGTCTTCCTCTCATTCTTCTTCCAGACATCATTCCCTCCAAAATTATCTTCTCTATGCACTCATGTCGTTTGATGTGTCCGAAATATTTAATTTTCATTGATGTTATGCTCTTTAATAGCCAACTCTCTCTAATATCAAGCTGTTGCAGAACAGAAGCATTTAAGTTATGTAATGGTACAATTATATACAAAATGAGAAGCAGAATAAAACAGTGTATTACATATGTATCAAACTAGCAGCCATCATTATTCCCACGTCTGCACGAAACGTCTGCCTGTATTGTTCATCGTGAACACACAAGTAATATTGATAAACACAAACACACTTGCAAACTTACCCGAGTCGAAGGAAAACAATAGAATTATGAAAATAGTGGTTTGAAACCTGGCGCTGGTTTGCTACAACCGTGGCCTCTTGCCTGGCTGATCAAACGAAGTGATGATGCGACCAGGCGCTTGTCTATCAATAGATTTCTGCTACTGGCAAAGCTTTCCCAATCTCAACTAGTTCCCAACCTGAACAACGCGGTGCTATTGTTGAAGTCTAGCGATGCCTGTTACAGTTTTTCTAAACCTTTCTTTTTCATCACGTTTTCATAATAAATAATGAATATTGAATGTATAGTTATTCATCAGCATCTAGTAGCTTGTCATGCACACAATTTTGTCACTAGAATAGTCAATCGGAATTTCACTGTATAATAGGTTAAATGGCTGGCCTTTGTCGTTGTCGTGTTTTAAGTGGACCTCAGAGCTAACAGAGGCGACAAACGACACTGTTTATGAAGAATACACAAAAGCCCGTTCTAGAAATCACTTCTTATCCTGTGTGAGACAAAACAGAATTGAAGAAAAGAAATAATAAGAAGATGTGTTAGTTCTATATAATATTTTGTATTCATTGATCACATATCAAACAAAAAATACAAACAGTTGGGGAGACATCAAGCCTACAACAAACACCCGCAATAAAACTCAACACAAAACAGCTAACAAAAATATTCCATCTTAGAACAAGACTCAATCACCACATGCACAGAATAAAGCCTGTCCAAACAGCACAGTGTACATGTTAGACTTGATTCCATAGCACAGCCGGCAGTTCTGCCCATCACACAACTACGTCAACGAAACGAAATATGGCTTCAAGAACGAAGAATACAGAGCAAGATATGGGGAACCATTCAGGAACTTCAACTGATGTGCAGCTTCATAGAAGCAACCCATCTAATATATTTGACTGAACATTTGAAACCGAAGAAGTAGAAAAAGTATCCATTTATTTACTACATTGCACACATTTCGCGTATTGCACACCGTATCTAACTCGTATATAATGTACCGTATTCATTTTTCCCCGATCCAGAAGCACTTGAGCTTTCAGCTCTTCGGCTCGGTGTCATGAACATCGTAACCCTTCGGTTCTGTGCCACGATCACCGTAAATCTAGAGAACTTGTGGTTTTTCTACCACCCCCTGGAATTGATCCGCACTCACAGGGGCTTGTTACCCGTCGTCCAACGCGCTACGAACACGCTGGGCAGGCGGGCTCTGAATTCATCTATATATATATATAGTCATTAAATTATCATCATCGGCATTACTATCAAGCGCATTGTCCTGTGCTGAGCTTTCCTACAATTTTTTTTTTTCCGATCCAGAAGCACTTGAGCTTTCAGCTCTTCGGCTCGGTGCCATGGACATCGTAACCCTTTGGTTTGGTGCCACGAACATCGTGAATCTGGGAAACCTGTGACTTTTCTGCCAGTCTGCGGAATTGAACCCGCACACACAGAGGACTAGTCACCCGCAGTCCAACGCGCTACGAACACGCTGGGCAGACGGGCAGCTTTCCTACAACAACAGCAGTCCTTTTGAATTTCACTCTATCATAAGTTAGCTGTTCAGCCTCTATTGCTTTACTATTCTTATTTTGCCAATACATTTGTTTATTTGCATGTTTTAATGCATGATTGATTGATTCATTCATTCATTCATTCATTCAGTAATTGATTGAGAAGACCATCAGCATTGTACTTCGATGAATAACCATGAGTTTTCTGATCTCTTTCTTATACAGGAAGATCTCAAAAGAAATTAACAACGTTCGTAGCACCGGCGAGAATCCAGTGTCCAACATTATATAATGCGCCTTTCTCTCTCTCTCTATCTCTCTTCTTTCTCTCTCTCATCTATCTCTCTCTTTCTCTCTACTCTATCTCTCTTTCTTTCTCTCTCTCTCCTCTTCTTTCTTTCTTTCTCTCTCTCTCTCCCTCTCTCTCTCTCTCTCTCTCTCTAGACACTGACGTTTCTGAAGTTTAGAGCTGCAACAAATGTACACCATTCTTCTCTATTCTTGGTAGTCCTCTGTATTGTGTTCCAGCTGTGATTCATTTTTTAAGTTATAGTTCTACTGCAAAAGCAAAAAGCATATAGAGTGCAAAAAACAAATGCTATAACCTACCAGCTAGCCCCATTGTTAAGGCACCCAAAGATTTCACAGGCAGCTAAGCAACAGATGATCAACACCATTTTTATACCTACTTTGTGTTACCAGAGCCAAACATGGACAATGAGCAAAGCGCAGTCACAAAAATAACTACATGTGAAATGCGTTGCCTGTGAAAAGTTACCAACAACACCAGAAAAGACAGAGTCACCAACATCAGCATAAGAATGAAAGTTGACACAGAACCTTGCTTGAATTACATTGAGAAACAAAGAATGAAGTGGTTTGGCCACTAATAAGAATGCATCCAAACTCCACAGTACACAGAGTCTTCTACAATAGAACATCGGGAAAGAAGGCAAGAGGAAGACCACGGAAAAGATGGTTAGATGGCAGAATCCTGTGAAATAGCAAAAATAACAATCACACAAGCCACCAGAACAGCGCAAGACAAAAACAAAAAACCGCAACACTGGGTAACAACCCGGTAGCAGTGTGACGACAAAAGAAGAAGTTCTACTGTTCTCCTCTAAGTTGTTTTGTGTCTTCCACGTTTTCGTTTATCATATGGTATTCAGCTTTGTACCATTTTTGTGACATTTCTTAAACTGTTCTCAAAATAAATACATGACATCTACCTGACATCAGAGATACCTGGGAAAAAAAAGGTCAAAACTATCGTTTTTTGTGTAACACTAATCGAACACTACTAGAGCGTGAAGCGAGAACGAAATGAATGACACTACAAACAGAACTGGATGCATGAGTGACAGAGTGAGGAGTGTGTTTAACTCTTGAATGAATGAAAATCGTGGAATATCCTTTACAGGACGCCGCCATCAATCACAGTAAACGAGTCGTCGATTTTCTAAGCAGCACTTATAAATAAATTCAGTAGATTGCCATTGCTTTCTGAACGATACATTTATCTGCGTCTTCTCTTCCACCATTTACTTCTTTATAGATTTGTAGTGATCTTGTATGTGCTTGTTTCAAAGCATGTGTGCCTGTTATTCATTATCTTAAGGCTGTTCTTGATCCTGTCACTCCATCTTTTGCGAGGTCTTCATCTTGCTCTGTACTCGTTATACTTTTTCTGTGTGGCTCTCCGTGGTAGACGATACTAGGACATTCTTGTCAGGTGTCCAAACCATTTAATCTGTTGTTCTTTTATGAATTGCATGAATAGTTTCACATCCAGTTTTCTTTTGTTTTTTAAATTTCTAATTGTGTCTCTTATTGTCAGACCTGCAGCTCTTCTAATGCACCTCATCTCCGTCGTTATTATACATTTATATGAAATGAAAATCGTGGCATATCATTTATTGGACTTTGTCATTCGCTTTGGCGTTGTTCTCTGCCAGACTGTAACCTGTCCATTTCTTAAAGTTTCCTCCCACTTCCCGGTAGCAGAGGAACATTTGTGGCCCTCAGAGATTTTTCGATCTGTGTGTTCATTGTCCATGACTCGCATCCGTATGTCAGTATTGGTTCTATGTAGCTCTGAATAACTTGCATTCTGATCAGGATTGGCAAGGACTTGTTGCAGATAATGCTTCTCATTTTCAGGAATGATGTTTTCGCTTGTCCTATTCTGCTCTTTATTTCTGATCAGCATCTGCCATCTGATGTTACCAGGACTCCGAGGTATTTAAATTGCTGCACTTGTCTTAGATCAGTCCCATTTACTGTGATGGTGCATTTTGGCAAAATCTGCTTTTTGATATTATCATAACTTCTGTCTTCTTAATATTCAAACTGAGTCCTTGTTGTTACTTTCTGTCACAACCTTATCAACTAATTTCTGGAGCTCCATTTCATTTCTTGCTATTAAGACAGTATCATCAGCGTATATCAGGTTATTTATGATATATCCTCCCACAGCTATTTCAGGAATATCTTTTATAGACCTAAAAATGCTTTTACAATACAGTGAGAACAGGTCTGGTGATAATACACATTCCTGTCGGGTGTTACCCTTTTTTATTTTCTGGAAAGTTCCAATCTTTTTGTCTATTCTTATAGCTGCTGTTTGCTGCCAATATATGTTCTGAATGACTCTTAGATCTTTGCTGTCGATGTTTAAGCTTTCTAACATTTTGGAAAGTTCTTGATGGCGTACATTGTCGAACGCCTTGGTGTAGTCTATAAAGCACAAGTATAGATCTGCTTTACTTCTATTGATCTTTCTATTAGTGTTCTTAGGATATATATAGCGTTGCTAGTGCCCTTGCCTTCAACAAATCCACACTGCTCATTACTGATTTCTGGTCTTATTCTGCTTCTTCATCATTATCCTCAGTATATCTTTGTCATATTACTCATAAAACTGATAGTGCGGTGATCTTCACATTCTACTGCTCTTGATTTATTCGGTAAAGCAATAAATATGGACTTTAGTAGATCTTTTGGAATACAACCACTGTCATATATGTCGTTTAAAAGCTTTGTTATCACTTCCGTTCCTAGATTTCCTAGAACTTGAATTTCTTCTGCTGTTATGTTATCTGGACCTGGAGACTTTCCCTCTTAATGTGTTTATAGCCATGGGAAAACCAAGGACAAGATGGACAGATAATATCAAGTCAATACTAAATGAACACGGATATAACACAACAAAGGCCAGCCATCTGTCCATGGAACGCAAATTAAAGCTCCCATATGACAAAGATACTACTGAGGATAATGATGAGAAGGATGAGAAGCAGAATAAGACCAGAAATCAGTAATGAGCAGTGTGGATTTGTTGAAGGCAAGGGCACTAGCAACGCTATATATATCCTAAGAACTCTAATAGAAAGATCAATAGAAGTAAAGCAGATCTATACTTGTGCTTTATAGACTACACCAAGGCGTTCGACAATGTACACCATCAAGAACTTTCCAAAATGTTAGAGAGCTTAAACATCGACAGCAAAGATCTAAGAGTCATTCAGAACATATATTGGCAGCAAACAGCAGCTATAAGAATAGACAAAAAGATTGGAACTTTCCAGAAATCAAAAAGGGTATACGACAGGAATGGTATTATCACCAGACCTGTTCTCACTGTATTGTAAAGCATTTTTAGGTCTATAAAAGATATTCCTGAAATAGCTATGGGAGGATGTATCATAAATAACCTGATATACCTGATGATACTGTCTTAATAGCAAGAAATGAAATGGAGCTCAAGAAATTAGTTGATAAGGTTGTGACAGAAAGTAACAACAAGGACTCAGTTTGAATATTAAGAAGACAGAAGTTATGATAATATCAAAAAGCAGATTTTGCCAAAATGCACCATCACAGTAAATGGGACTGATCTAAGACAAGTGCAGCAATTTAAATACCTCGAGTCCTGGTAACATCAGATGGCAGATGCGATCAGAAATAAAGAGCAGAATAGGACAAGCGAAAACATCATTCCTGAAAATGAGAAGCTTTATCTGCAACAAGTCCTTGTCAATCCTGATCAGAATGCAAGTTGTTCAGAGCTACATAGAACCAATACTGACATACGGATGCGAGTCATGGACAATGAACACACAGTCGAACAATCTCTGATCAGAATGGTTATTCAGAAAAATGAAAAGAACCAGACTGACTAACGGATGATTAATGTGATCAATGAACAAAAACAGCGAAAATCAATCATCAATCTAAGAAAGAGGCAGTCATCATTTTTCGGGCATGTGATGAGGAGGGGAGGTTTAGAACACATTGTGACAACCGGTAAAATCGAGGGTAGACGAGACAGAGGAAGACAGAGAAAGAAAATTGTTAATAGTCTGACTTCATGGCACGGTAGAGTGTCAATATCTGAGTTGATAGCAAACACCAACGACAGAGATTTGGGAGATCCATGATCGAATACATCAGCTGGCACTGCACCTGATGATGATGAAAGTGCCTGATCTCTGTTTATTGTATGTTGTTAGTTGTAGTTGGTTGTATTCCATTCTCATTATATGTCCAAACCACTGCATTTATCGTTGTAAAAAAGAAAAAGGAACCCTTTCATACCTCTGTAGGTCAATACAGTGTTAGGCCTGTATTTTCATTGACCGTCGGCACACAATGGGTGATGTGGTCAGCATCACGCCGGCCGCCTTTACTTTCCCAGAGCATGTCTGGTACCCAGTTGAGGCTGGATCGACCTGAGAGCCGTTGTGGTCGGGAAAAATTCACGCGCATTGCGGGAGCTGAACCCAGACCACCAGCCTTGCGAAGCGAGTTCTCATTTATCGTTGTGCTATCAGAAAATATATCTACAACCACCAATGCCTGCATGGTTAGTACTAGTATTTTTCTAAAAACAAAATAATACATTCAAATTAATTTTTTGTTGTGATTTAGTTCTCATTGTTATTGAAATGCTTTTTCAATATTGTTGCACACACTTCTGACCTGTTTAACAATTAAGAAAGTGAACAAATGTTAATTGTGACACTATCAGTGATTGCCATATTCAATTGTTTGCTACGATGTTTTAAATAGCTTGAAAAAATGTATAAATTTGATCAAGTTAACGAATTGTACACAACTCTTGAGTGGACCACAATATTGAAACAGATAGCTTTGCTGTAGATTAGAAACCTGTGATTGAAACAGAAGACGTTAATAAAAAACAATATGTATGCCTGCCTGCCCAGCGTGTTCATAGCGCGTTGGACGGCGGGTGACAAGCCCTCTGTGAGTGCGGGTTGAATTCCGCGGGCTGCAGGTTCTCCAGATTTACGGTGCTTGTGGCACCGAACCGAAGGATTACGATGTCTATGGCACCGAGCAGAAGAGCTGAAAACTCAGGTGCTTCTGGATGTCAGTACTGAATGTGTTATTTAGGTCGTTCATCATATCGAACTTTCCGTAAATGTTTTCGAATATGTAAGACAGATGGCGTGAGTGAAGGGCATACATAAAGAGATCTCAACCATTCAGAAACTTGTATAGGTCTTCTGCTCTGATCATCCTAGAGTTCGTGGAAACAAGCAAGCTGATGTGCTGACAACGTGAGCACATGGCCGTGTCCTGTTATGATACAGAGAGACGGCCGTATCAGGCGAAACCGTAAAGGGGGCGGCATAAGCATCAAAATCAACATTACAATTGAAGGTTATTTCAAGGGAAAAAAAATATTTACTGAGCGTCATTTCGAAGACTTGAATTATACTGAGAAAATATACCGCACGGCCATATGTGGACACCTGTAAAACAAAAATTAAGTATGAACAGTGGAGACATCTTGAGCTCAATAAATGATCCCCGTCATGAAAAGAATATCGTAATAGATTACGCTTCATAGACACCTGCAAGCGTGATCTAACTTCATGCGCATAGACAAAGAACACTGGAGGGCTGACCAAAGACAGACAAGCATGGCGAGCGGCAGTGAGGGGTGGCTCAAAAAGAAAAGAAGAAAAACAACATCACATGTGGAGGCAAAAGAGAGCACAGAGGGCAGAGAGAACATTCTATGTAGCAGCTCCAGTCTCCAGTTTTACCTGCAGCAACTGTGGCAAAGATTGCCACTCCAGAATATGCCATTACAGCCACAAGAAACGTTGTGATTCAGCGAAGAACATACTACGTGACGCAAGACATATTGTCTCCTGAGACAAAGAGGCCAATGATGATGATAATCAGCAGTCAAATAAGGAAGTAATTTAAAATCAAGGGAAGTCTACAATGTGTATTTTGTTCCTTGCTCTGCATCACGCCCAGTTATGATCACCTAGTTTTTCTTAGGAAATGCGTAAAGTAAAAAACAGTAGCCTGCTGTTGACCAACAGAGCATCGATCTATGTGGCTGAGTGATTACGCCCTTTGCCTTGTCAGTCGAAGGTCGTGGGTTCGAATCCGGACCAGCTCGTTCTGTTCATGAGTGCAGTTTTTTCCCAGAGATCCTAGGTTTGTTGCTGAGCTACATTTAGTGATTGTACAATACTCTCGACAGGTGGCGTGCCATTTTGCCGAGAGAGACCGAGCCATATGGGGTAAAACCCAGTGCAATGAAGTCAATCCTTTAAAGAAGAACATCCTAGCCAACACTACCTTCATGTGAGGTAGACTGAGAAACTTTGACCGCGAGGTTAAGGGATAACGAGGAACTGGCTAGCTTAGTGATGGGAAGGAGAGCGCGGGGGTCGACTCACAGGGTCAGTTTTGTTTGTCTTAAGTAAGAAAGCGAACACGAATTTTGTTTTAAAGCACGCAGAAATCCAATGTGCTGGTTCTGTAAACGCTTAACTGTCACAACTAACTCAAGCTCAAAAGCGTAAATCACAAACCGACTACAAAGAGTGGTTTAACAATTGGTGGATGTAGATCGAACAAAGAGAGAGAGAAAAAAGAAGGAATCACACGTTAAATGAGCAGGTAAGAACAAACGCGATAGAGAGAGAGGGAGAGAGATAGCGGCTTAGACGCATGTATCTCTCTCTCTCTCTCTATCTCGCGATCCCTCAATGACGCAAGTATAACCAGAGTGCGACGGGAACAGTCAGCAGAAAGACAATCTTCCCCATTTACTTATGGAGATTAAACACCTATTGTTCTGCCCCGAGTGCAATAAAGTCGCTTCTTAAACAATGAATTCAGAATAATAAGTGTTCTAGTGTCAATACATTAGCACTAACTATAAACAACAACGTATGTGCCATCAGCGTTGAAAAGAACATAAATAGTAAGCTGGAGTCACAACAAGATCAGTAACGTCAAAAATAGATTCATCGATTCACAACAACAGTATACACAATAGACAATATAACAGGTATGACACATTGCAACAGCTCACGTAGCCTGTCCGCCAACCTTACCTGACTAAATCCCTGGTTGAAAAACTCGGATGTCTTTAGTGATCGATATCAAACACATAATTTGCTGCCATATTTTCAATATATCGTCATCATCATCATCAGGTGCCGTGCCAGATAGCTTAGGAGATCATGGATCTTTGCAAATCTCTGTCCCTGGTGTTTGCTATTATCTCATGCCCGTGTGGTGCGGGGATCGCAAGGAAGGGGGCAAAGAATATTACAACTGCGACCTACTAGCCATGTCCTAAGGTCGATTGATGTAGGACCTAGGGAAGCTACCCTAGTAAATAAAAAGCTGCGCAGAAATCGGATGTGCTGGTCTACTTGTAGGCGCATAACTGGACAGCGTACAATATATAGCTCTTAGGCTCAGATTGCATACAAATTACACAGTGGTTATAACTTCCTTAAGGGAGAGAGGACGTGTACATGATTCACGTAATAGCGGTGAATCTACAACACTAACCAGACTGCAAGAACTCAAAGTTAGGTGTGGTGTAGCTCGACAAGAACGCTATGCTGGTAGACAAAGAAGAATTGTAAACCAACAAAGAACCGGTGTCGTTAGTCGCCACATGCTGATGGACATACTGAGGGAGAGATCGGAGCACTTATGAACTAATTTGTTCGACGTGCAGTGATGGTGATCCGACGACTAAACTACACAGTGATTAACAAGTGGTGGAGCTTTTGAAGAAGAAAAAGAAGAAGAAGAAGCTATCATCTCAGACGTTGACGCTCTTCCGTACCATGAAGTTAAACTATATAATACTTTCTCTTTCTTCTTCTGGATCGTCTCATTTTGATTTTACTGGTTGTCACAATGCGTGTTAAACCTTCCCGTCGCATCACTTGTCCGAAAAATGATAATTACCTCTTTCTAATATTGACAATAAGTTTTCTCTGTGTCTTGGCTACATTCAGCACTTTCACATTTGTCATTTTAGCAGTCTATTTGATTCTCATCATTCTACTGTAAAACCACGTCTCTGTGGCCTCCAGAGATTTTCTATTTGTTTATCGCCCATGACTCGCATCCGTACGGCAGTATTGGCTCTACTTGCAGGTCGACAAGTGCCACTCTTGACAATCGTGAAAAGGCGTAAACTTGCATGGCTCGGGCATGTGATGAGATATGGCTCACTCTCCAACACAGGGAACAGTTGAGGATGGAAGAAGGAAAGGAGTTCAGAGAAAATCCTGGTTTGACAACATCAAGTTCTGGCCAGGACAGAGTTTCTCCACACTCGCTCGAGGAGTTGAAGACAGAGATTCATGGCGTGCTTTTTGTGCTGATGTCTCCACAGTGACACCCCTACGACCCTAACCAGTTTTGGGCTTTATTATTATTATTATTGTTATTATTATTGTTATTATTGGCTCTACGTAGTACGAATAACTCTCCTCAATATATCAATAAATTGTACGAGATACAAAAGATGAACTCAAGAATGAACTAAAAGATTCACGATCAAGTTGGTTGATTTCGAAATTTCGTAGGATTGTTAGGGTGGTAAAGTTCTGCTCATGCCAAGCTTTTTAATATTGATGAAATCCCTTACTAAAATACCATCCATCTTAAGGGACAGCTTCAGTTATATCTACATATCCATCTTCAGTTACAGCTATCCCTCAATATTCTATTACATCTTCAGCTCCATTTTCAGCTCTATCTTCAGTTCCATCTTCAGCCTCTATCTTTTATCTCCAACGTCAGTAGTATATTCAACTGCACCTTCAGTTCTATTTTCAACTTCACCTTCACTTCTATCTTCAACTTCATCTTCAGTTTCATCTTCAATACTATCAAGGACCTGTGCCCCTGTGGCTTGACAAGTATGACAACAGAACATATCCTACAGAACTGCCCCCTGTATGCAGACCTGAGAAGAAAGAGGTGGCCCACTTAAACAACAATCAGTGCCAAGACAAACTGTATGATGTGCTGATAATCTGAGGCAGACGGCTGCCTTTATTAGAGAATCTGAAATCCCAATCTAGTAAGAACGCAGAAGATACTATCATTAGCTTCATCTTCAAATAACTCCAACTGTATGTGATGATTCATGTACATTTTTCTGCTCTCTCATTATCAATTGCATGCGAATGTCCAGAACAGTTGATCCATGTAAACTCCTCACGGTTGGACGCATGAATAGTTATATCCGCTCGTTCTGCAATCTGTTGATGTGAACCTTCCAATGCATGGGATAGAGTCGCATTCAATAGTTGCTCTAGTAAATAGGGTCTTAGTGTACCATTGGGATGTGGTAGCAGTGATATCAATCCTCATCTTCATATTGAAAGTTTTTGTTGTTGTGTGTTTTGTTTCCTGATCCAGAAGCGCTTGAGCTTTCAGCTCTTCGCCTCGGTGCCATGGAGGTCGTATCCCTTCGGTTCGGTGCCACGAACACCGTAAATCCGGAGAACCTGTGGCTTTTCTGCCAGCCCATGGAATTGAACCGCACTCACAGGGGGTTGTCACCGTCGTCCAACGCGCTGCGAACACGCTGGGAGGGGGCATTGAAAATAGTTATACTATATTGCTACTTTCCGTTTAGCTCTGACCTTCCAACGTGTGTAACCGAAACCCGTATAGCTGGTAAGTAACTTTGTTGATTTAGAACATATTGTGACAACCGGTAAAATAGAGGGTAGACGAGACAGAGGAAGATAGAGAAAATTTTGGATAGCCTGACTTCATGGCACGGTAGAGCGTCAACATCTGAGTTGATAGCAAACACCACCAACAGAGATTTGTGGAGATCCATGATCGCCTACGCCAGCCGGCACGGCACCTGATGATGATGAACTTTGTCGGCAGAGTGCCGTCATTTTGTAAGTCTTTTCAAATTAATCAGATCTTCTTCTCTCTTCTTTTGTCGTCACACTCAAATAGCAATGCTGCTCTGATACTGTGGATACCGTCACACTCTAAGAGCAATGCTGCTTTGATACTGTGGATACCGTCACACTGTTACCGGGCTGTTGTCCAGTGTTGTGGTTTTCTGTTTTTGTCTTGCGCTGTTCTGTTGGTTTTGGGTGATTGTTATTTTTGCTCTTTGACAGGATTCTGCTATGTCATCTAACCATCTCTTTCGTGGTCTTCCTCTCGCATTCTTTCCTGATGTTCTGTTGTAGAAGAATTGCCATTCCAGAATAGGCCATTACAGCCACAAGAAACGTTGTGATTCAGCGCAGAACATACTACGTGACGCAAGACTTATTGAGACAAAGAGACCAATGATGATGATGATGATGATGATTGTAGAAGACTGTATACTATGAAGTTTGGATGCATTCTTATTAAGTGGTCAAACCACTTCATTCTTTTTTTCTGAATGTAATTCAAGCAAGATTATGTGCCAACTTTCTTTCTTATGCTGATGTTGCTGCATCAAATGCCATTTGGACGTAATGACGGTAATGAAAGAAGGTGGAATCCTAAGTGCACCAATCACGCCCGTTCGCGAACGCACAAGTTTTCTCACGTCATTTTGCAACAAACACAACTGACACGAGAATATAAGTAAAATATCGTGTGAAGCAATGTTTAGCTTCCTACTCTGTTGGAATATCAACTGCAACCTTAACGTTCAACTAATGATCAGCTATATTGTGACTGATAGCAAAAGGTAAATAAAAGTAAAAGGTAAAAGATAAATGAAGGTGGATAAGGGGGATGTTCTTCGGTCTTTTCGCGAATGCCTTTTGGATGAAGACACTAAAATAGTGAACATATAATGGTTCTTTTTCCCTTCACTTTGGCAACTATCATCCAGGAAAGGATACCTGGGGCAATGAGCAGTTTTTGCATATGATGCGTATGGTGGGGTTTCAGATTGGGATGGAAACAGTAGCGGCAACCTTTGATTTGCAGGACGCATATAACAATGTCTCTAACAACTTACTTATGTAGTTATTGATGGATATGCAGGTGGAGTCGGACTTGGTCAAGTGGATTGCAACAAAGACATTTACAGAAAGAAAACACTAAAATATCTTGGAATAACTGCTAACAGAAGCCTGTCACTTAAAATTTATGTTGAGAACGTAATTCTAAGGGCCAGAAATGGACTAATCGATGTCAAGGTTATGGCGGAGGCGGATATTGAACAACGCCTGCTGCGCCAAATTTATCAGGGACTAGTGCTGAGCGTGGCACTATTTAGAAAGCAATGGCAAAGTACTGAATGTAATAATGCATAGAAAAATCACAAACAGCGTTAAAAAACTTGGGTTGATTCGCAAAGTCCTGTAAAGGATATGCAATTAGTAACTTTTAGTGCTGAGCGTGGTGGACTATGGCCTTGGTCTTCTGACAGTGAGCAGAACATCGCTGGATAAGTTAGACAAGATTTTTTGTATATCTGTTAGCATTTTCTTCATTCTATCTTTCTAATTGTTTGAATGTCGTGCCTGTGTTTCTCTTTGATGATTTTTTATTGTTTCTACAGGTGTTCTTCAAACTGATGTAAACTTTCTCTGCTTGAAGACAGACAGTATGTGTAGATACAGTCTTATATTTGTTTAGACAGAATGACATCTAGTTTTGGAGGTAAGAATCTGACACATAAAAAAAGGAAACACTGAAGTTGGCTAAAAATACTGTCTTTACTTGTTTGTTTGTTGGTTTTTTTTTTTTTCGTAGAGGATTAAGCCTCTATTGACCGCAGCCCCGCCTCTTCAACCTAAGACATATGTCTTTTTGGTTATATCAGGGCCTAATGGGCTTTTTTCTTAGTGTGGCGATATGTGACCTGGGACTCGTTCTGGTGTAGACTGTGTGCTTCTTCTTGCGTTCGTCCGCTTTGAATTTAGGCATAGTCAGGGCACCTGGTATCGCGCTTCTGAATGATTTTTACGTGAAGACTTGTTTTCCCCTTTTTATTAGTGTTCCCGCCATACAGGCGGGCTTCTCCGTCTTCAGAGGTAAGAATGTATGCTGAATATTGTTTTTCTGATGAGTTCTGAGAATGACATTTGGTCTTGTTCTGTGTGTAGCCCTGATAAGGACTTTTTGTGTTCATATGGTTTTTAGTCCTGAGAAGGAATCTGTGCTGGTTTTGTGTTGATATGGTTTTTAGTCCTGAGAAGGAATCTGTGCTGGTTTTGTATGTGTGGTTCAATGTTGTTTATGTTGTTTGTTGTCACTGTGTTGAGAACTTTGTGCTGGTTTTGTGTGTGTGGTTCCATGTTGTCTATGTTGTTGTCACTGTCTTGAGAACTCTGTGCTGGTTTTGTATGTGTGGTTCCATGTTGTCTATGTTGTTTGTTGTCACTGTCTTGAGAACTCTGTGCTGGTTTTGTGTGTGTGGTTCCATGTTGTCTATGTTGTTGTCACTGTCTTGAGAACTCTGTGCTGGTTTTGTATGTGTGGTTCCATGTTGTCTATGTTGTTTGTTGTCACTGTCTTGAGAACTCTGTGCTGGTTTTGTGTGTGTGGTTCCATGTTGTCTATGTTGTTTGTTGTCACTGTCCCTTTAGAACTCTGTGCTGGTTTTGTGTGTGTGGTTCCATGTTGTCTATGTTGTTGTACTGTCTTGGAGAACTCTGTGCTGGTTTGTGTGTGTTGGTTCCATGGTGTCTATGTTGTTGTCACTGTGTTGAGAACTCTATACTAGTTTTGTGTGTGTGGTTCCATGTTGTCTATGTTGTCCATGTTGTTCATGTTGTCAATGTTGTCCATGTGCTTTGTCTTATGTTGTCCATGGTGTCTATCATTTGTCCATGTTGTACATGTTGTCTATGTTGTCCATGTTGTCTATGTTGTCTATGTTGTCCATGTTGTCTATGTTGTCTATGTTGTCCATGTTGTCCATGTTGTCCATGTTGTCTATGTTGTCCATGTTGTCTATGTTGTCTATGTTGTCCATGTTGTCCATGTTGTCCATGTTGTCCATGTTATCTATGCTGTCCATGTTGTCCATGTTGTCCATGTTGTTGTCACTGTCTTTGTTGATTGTGTTACGGCTTTTAGGGGGGGTAGGACAGGTGGGACATGAGCCTGAGAAATGTAATTGCCACATAACTAGTGCAGTCACCACGAAACAGTTACGGTTATGATTTTTCTTTATGACCCTGACAGAAAAAACTTCGCGACCTTACCTGGGATTGAAACCGTGTCTCTCGACTGAGAGCTTGCGCTCTATTTCATTTGGCCAGACTCGTCTCTGTTAGCTAATGTTTCCAATTAGCTCAGATAACCCCATTTTAGAGTAAATTGCACACATTTGCACTTTATCAAGTTCACTGATTGATTGATTGATTGATTGATTGATTGATTGATTGATTGAACTCCGTCATCATTACACTTTGATGAATAACCACATGGTCCATGACGGCAGCAGAGATTGAACATCTGGACTATGACAGAATGAGAGAAATGCAGAAGGACTGTTAGGT
This sequence comes from Arion vulgaris, assembly GCA_020796225.1. Classification (NCBI taxonomy): domain Eukaryota; kingdom Metazoa; phylum Mollusca; class Gastropoda; order Stylommatophora; family Arionidae; genus Arion; species Arion vulgaris. The sequence goes on along the minus strand of CM036755.1, from coordinate 62,271,874 downwards.
TTGCAAAGTTCTCACTTTAAAGTAAATGCTAAAACCTACCAGCTAACCCAGTTGTTAATGCACTTAAACAACAGATGATCAACAGCATTTTAATACCTATTTTGTGTTAGCATAGCCAAACATGGACAATGAGCAAAGCGCAGTCGCAAAAATAACTACATGTGAAATGCGATGCCTGTGAAAAGTTACCAACAATATTAGAAAAGACAGAGTCACCAACATCAGCATAAGAAGTAAAGTTGGCACAGAACCTTGCTTGAATTACATTGAGAAACAAAGCATGAAGTGGTTTTGGCCACTTAATAAGAATGCATCCAAACTCCGTACTATATAGAGTCTTCTACAACAGAACATCAAGAAAGAAGGCATGAAGAAACACTACGGATAAAGATGGATAGATGACATAACAGAACCCTGTCAAAGAGCAAAAATAATAATCACCCAATTCCACCAGAACTGTGTAAGAAAAAGAAACAAGAAGAACAACAGCATACTGGGCAACAACTCGGTAGCAGTGTGACGACACTGGGCAACAACTCGGTAGCAGTGTGACGACACTGGGCAACAACTCAGGTAGAACAATGTGTGAAGACAACAGACAGAAGAAGAAGACGAAGTACTCACTTCATCTCCACTGTACGTTCACGTACCCACTCCATCTCACCTGCACTTTCATGTATTGTCTCCATCTCACCTGCACTTTCATGTATTGTCTTCATCTCACCTGCACTTTCATGTATTGTCTCCATCTCACCTGCACTTTCATGTATTGTTTTCTCCTTCATCTCATCTCTGCACTTTTACTTACGTACTTTCACCTGTACTTTCACGTACCCACTTTATCTCACCTGTAATTTCACGTACCCACTTTATCTCACTTGTACTTTCACTTACTTAAGTAATCTCACATGTACTTTCTCTTACTTAAGTAATCTCACCTGTACTTTCACGTAATCACTGTCTCTCACCTGTGCTTTAACGTAATCACTTCATCTCACCTGTGCTTTCACGTAATCACTTTATCTCACCTGTGCTTTAATGTGCTAACTCCATCTCCCTTGATCTTTCATGTATTGTGTTCATCTCACCTGTACTTTCACTTACTTACGTAATCTCACCTGTACTTTTAACGTACTCACGTTACTTCACCTATACTTTCATACGATCGCTCCATCTCACATGTAATATCATATATTCACTCCATCGTGCATATACTCCTGTGCACTTACCTTACGTCACTTGTTTTTTCTTGCTCTTCATTCTACCTGCATTGTTACGCAACTTTGAAATGATCCAGCTTCCAGCGTGTACTTAAAGAAAAATTTGAAAGAAGTTTTACCTCGTGTCTTGCATGAAGTATGCCAGGTATGTTCAATTTTGTTGGCACTCTGTCTTTACATAATTAATAAATAAAAATGAATGTTACATGGAATGCTTTTTGTTGTGTCAACCGTGCGTCTATTGTGTGTATTCAGAAAATGATGGACAGTGGTTATGACGAACCAACTCAATCTGCCGTATACAGTGATATTGCTTGTGTAGAAAGCTGGATTTTGTCGTGATTGATGTTCCCTTCGACATGAATTGCAATTCAAGTGATGAACAGTATTGTGTTGACACTTTAGCGACTGCCATATGCATTTATGCGGTGCAGGTTACTCTTTGTGGCGGTACAGCTATTTCATTCTGGAATTAGTATACACGGTCAGGAGACAGCTGTTAACATTTCGTGTGATTTTCGTTGGCACATGAACGGAGCAATTACGGGGTGACCCGTTGCAATGAAGTTGGAACCGTAAATATGAATTATGTACTATTAATATAAAAAAAATTATTATAGCTCATTTACTGAGAGTACAATGCGAGATGCTGTAGTGATTAGGAATTTTTAAAAGAAAAATCCCGCCAGCCTGCCCAGCGTGTTCGTAACGCGTTGGACTACGGGTGACTAGCCATCTGTGAGTGTGGTTTCAATTCCGCGGGCTAGCAGAAAAGTCACAGGTTCCCCAGATTTACGGTGTTCGTGGCACCGAACCGAAGGGTTACGATGTCCATGGTACCGAGCCGAAGAGCTGAAAGCTCAAGTGTTTCTGGATCGGAAAAAAAGAAGAGTCCTTCGTATACCTTGGATAGAGAGGAGAACAAATAGATATACCCAAAAAAAGAACTCAAAATCAACGAAAATTGACTGGTGCTACAAATAATAATGACAAAATTAAAGTATTCTGGACAAATATACAGACACGAAGGATTGGAGAAGACCATTATCGAAGGAGGCATCCCTGCTAAAAGGAGAATAGAAAGATCACGTAGAATATAGATTCCCAAACTTTCCACACATAAACTTTGTAACGCCCCTCCTCCACATTATAACAGTTTGCCAACGCCCTCCCCTTTACATATATATATACATGCTTTCTATTTTCTCTTTGACATAGAAAATTGATATATATTTCTGTCATACATGGTCAATTTTCAAATGATTATATAAGGGAAATAGAAAATTGATGAAAAAGGGATCATGTAAGATGTGCATTCGATGAATTTAAATGCAGAATTTAAATTTTAAAAGATTACTCTATCGCAAAATCACGAAAATAATTTTTTTTTAAATTTATTATTAATTTATTCTTCAAGGAGCCATCGATACCTAATCGCCTGAACACAACCCCCAATTATCGCCCCTAGAACCGCCCACTTTGGGAAACGCTGACTTAGAAGATGACTGTAAGGTGTACCTGATGATGTCAGCATGATGGCTGCAGAGGCGGAACATCTGGCCTACGATAGAGTGAGAGAAGTTCCGAAGGACTTTTAGGGTGACAAAGTTCTGCTCATGACAAGCTATTTGATAATGAGAGGAGTTAATGCCACTTATCCGAGGCTGTCGCTACGCGTGTGCAGATCATCAGATTTATTTTTTCCCCAACAGCAAAACAACTTTTGACCTTACCTAGGGTTTTGAACACAGGATGTTTCTGTCTGTACACGAAACCGCGTTTAACCATTCAGCCTTCTCATCTGTACGCCTTTACGCAATTTGTGTAGAAATACATTCACAACTAGAAGGAATCAGAAATGAGCTCCAAGACAACAGCTGACTTCACCATAGGACAACATCTGATGGTATAATCATCCAAATACTGATCACAAGAAGAGGAAGTTGTATTATTGTTTTGTTTTCAGTCATACATTTAACCCATTCACCCTTTCGAGCCGATGTACTGGCTCTCGATATTTCTTAAGTTGACGCAAAGAAAATATACTGGCTAAATAATTAAATATTGTAATATAAATGCTTTCGGAAGTAAAAACAAATAACGGAGTAAAATGGTTAATGTTATGTACATTCTAATTTTAACGTTATGGTATACATAAGTAGATGGGCTATTGTAAAGTGGGGTTTTATGTTATTAAGACCTTACCAGTAGCCTATCTATAAAAAAAATATGCGTTCTATCTTCTTCTTCTGCGTTCTCACTAGATTGGGATTTCGATTCTCTAATAAAGGCAGCCGTCTGCCTCAGATTATTAGCCACGCCATACAGTTTGTCTTGTATGCTAGTGTAAGTGGGCCAATTTTCTTCTCAAGTCTGCATACTGGGGGCAGTTCTGTAGGATATAATTCCTATGATTTCTGCTTCCCCGTCTTTGCCGTCCTCTTCCCGCAGTAAGTTTGCCACCTCGATGGTAGGTCTGACAATCTTACTGCGGGGCTAAATCTCCCAGGCAGATTGGCGATAATAGAATCCGTTACCTCATTTCCCATTGTGAGGGGTCGTTGCACAATGTTATGCGCCTTACGGCCTGGTGCATCCGTTTTCTGCAAGCATTTGTTTCGGGTTAGCATTCCCTAGCAGACACATGCATCCGATTTCAGCCAAATCTCCTTAGTCGCCTTTTATGACATGCGTGGCAGGTAACAGTGGTTCTATTCTTTCCACCCCAAATTATTTCGGTCCCGGTAACCACTCGGGCGATGTCCTATCTGACAATATAGATACGTCCTCTGTGGTTCCACAATGATGCTGACTAGATCTGAGAAAATTAAACAACTAAAGACAGTATGAAATGGAAATGATAGGAAACCAAAGAATATAATACTAAGAGCAATGCATATTACCAGTGGCAACGTAAGGGTGTGAAACATGGACATTCAACAAGGCAGTAGAAAAGCATATGTGTGCTTTTGAATATAAGCAGCCCGCAAGGGAAGCAAAGAATAGCGCCACTGCGACCTATAAGGCATGTCGTAAAAGACGACTGATGTAGGACTTAGGGAAGCTACTCTAGTAAATAAAAAGCGTCACAGAAATCGGATGTGCTGTCCTACTTGTAGGCGCTTAACTGGCACAACGTACACTCGCTCTTAGGCTCTGATCACATACAAATCACACAGAGTGGTTAACAAGTGGTCGATATGGAGCGTTCGAAGAAGAAAAAATATAAGTGTTGTCGAAAAGTAGTCCTATACCACGGACGTATAAAACAAATGGGTTGAGAAAAAACTCAAAATCAAAGAAAACTGTACGATAATACAAAAATAATGAGATAATTACAGTATTTTGGACATATGAAAAGACACGAAAGATTATAGAAGAAGATTTGGAAGGTTGCATAGCACATAGTAGGAGGAAGACCACGGAAAAGATGTATTCGGGGTGAGACTGATCAGTTGAACATGACGGCAGCATAGGCGGAATATCTGAACTATGAGAGAGAGATTCTGAAGGACTGATATAGTGGCTGATAAACAACATACTATACAGAAAAATTAGAAACTTTGGTCACATTAAGCGTCACGATGGCCTGGAAAGAACAATATTAGAGGGTAGGGTTCCAGGACGCAGAGGCAGAGGCAGACCAAGAAGAAGATGGCTATCTAATATTAAAGAAACCATGAATATGACTATCGACGAAGTGGTGAACTAGCTAGAGACAAAGTGATTTCAGATGTGCTGCAAAGAGAGCAACGTCCTATAAAAGATACGTACCTTGATGATGATGATATAGTGACAAAGTTCTGCTCAGGACAAACTATTGTAAGGTACGATCTGAAGATAGACATTCATTATCTGCAGTTTGCTGATGATTGACACATTGTAAAGATGCAGGAAATCAGGACATGAAGATGTTCTAGACCTGAACATATGAACACATGACTAGAGAATATTAAAACTCGACATGACCAGCTTTCACTATTGTGGCGGGGAAGACTAGAGAGAACCCTACCTTGACTGTTGTATAGTTAGACAGCACAGATTGCCGTCTCATCCTTCAACTCTATGCCAGTCCATGTTTACTTTCCAAGGTGGTTAAAAAAAAACCCAGACATTCCATCTCTTCGTTGCTACGTACGGCATAAACATACATAGCATGGGGTCAAAGAGCAATAGCCCAAGCACCGCTGTTTCGTTGATGAAGAAGAACAGTCATTTACGTATTTATCGTCAATTTCTCTTTCCTTACATTGTTTTCTCTTACAAGATGTCTTCCTCCCTTTTATCTTACTTTTTTCCCAGGCTCGTCCACCTGACCCGATTGAGTTTCTGGCTAAATGCCTATACAAAGCTGCAGACTGTGAATTGTACTACCAAGAAAAAGCTGTATTTGCCAAGGTTCGTGATGAATTACTTTTATTTTTTTATTTTGCCTTTCGTTACGACCATCCCCATCTTTTTTTTTTTTTGTGGTACATGGTCTGAGAATTTAGAAGAATGTACAACTGGCTAGATTCATATTTTGTTATGTAAATACTTCATTACATCTTGAATACGTTGTTCTGTAATGTTTCATTAACTCTTGGATACGTTATTCTGTGAATACTTCATTAACTCTTGCGATACGTTGTTCTGTGAATGTTTCATTAACTCTTGGATACGTTTTCTGTAACTTCATTAACTCTTGCGATACGTTGTTCTGTGAATGTTTCATTAACTCTTGCGATACGTTATTCTGTGAATACTTCATTAACTCTTGCGATACGTTGTTCTGTGAATACTTCATTAACTCTTGGAATACGTTATTCTGTGAATACTTCATTAACTCTTGGAATACGTTATTCTGTGAATACTTCATTAACTCTTGCGATACGTTGTTCTGTGAATACTTCATTAACTCTTGGAATACGTTATTCTGTGAATACTTCATTAACTCTTGCGATACGTTGTTCTGTGAATACTTCATTAACTCTTGGAATACGTTATTCTGTGAATACTTCATTAACTCTTGGATACGTTTTCTGTGAATACTTCATTAACTCTTGCGATACGTTGTTCTGTGAATGTTTCATTAACTCTTGGAATACGTTATTCTGTGAATACTTCATTAACTCTTGCGATACGTTATTCTGTGAATATACTTATTCTCTGGATCTACGCAAACAATACCCACTCTTTACGCACTTTTTACAATGACAATTTTAATGAAACATGATTAACAAAATCTATGAAAAATAATTATTAATGAAAAAGAGAACAACTTCATATATATACCAGAATGTGCAAAATCGAATGCTCTTTATGTATTACTGCATAAGCTGTAAAGCTGGCGACTAGCTATACGCCATTTTATAAATATGCATTTCACATCATAACCACCATATGCATAAACAATAAGCAATTCTAATGAAATTCACAGCTCACAGTGTCGCTCTAAGCACTAACTCAGTAGCTTAGCGACGGAACCGGGTCTGACAAGTCCAAAATGAGGGGAAAATCGCTAGAAACTGCCAGAAGAAAAAAAACCCAAAGCAAAGTCTTATCGTCATCTTTCCGTCATGCTAGCCAGGGAAACTTTTATCTTCTTCTTCCTGTGATCGCTCTTTAGAAGATTATACCGCCAAGTGTTTTCTTATGATGAAGTCAACTTGTCTGAAGCTCATCTCTGATGTGATGTAATTTTAAATGTTGTATGAAGCTCATCTCTGGTGTGATGTAGTTTTGGATGTTGTCTGAAGCTCATCTCTGATATGATGTAGTTTTAAATGTTGTATGAAGCTCATCTCTGATGTGATGTTGTTTTAAATGTTGTATGAAGCTCATCTCTGATGTGATGTTGTTTTAAATGTTGTATGAAGCTCCTCTCTGATGTGATGTAGTTTTGGATGTTGTCTGAAGCTCATCTCTGATATGATGTAGTTTTAAATGTTGTATGAAGCTCATCTCTGATGTGATATTGTTTTAAATGTTGTATGAAGCTCATCTCTGATGTGATGTTGTTTTAATGTAACGACGTAACTACGTGACGCTCGGTAGCTCGATCAACAGCTAAGTTTATCAACGAACTGTATAATCATCATTTATAAGCGTTATATACGTGATACTTCAGTTTCGGGTGCGCCTTCTGGTCTACTATTACCGATCTCAGCACATTTTCAGAGGGAGAGAGAAAGCTCATCCATGAGCCACCTTATTCTAGCCAACGCAAGCACGTCATGTCAGCACAGGTCAGCGACTAAACATCGTACACCATCCGACTCCTGCTTGACCACCCATCGAAAACATTTAACTTGGTGACTCGTCATGTTTCCGAGACATATAGTAACATATATTTCACATTTGACCTGAATAATCTGAGTTTTGTTTTAGTATTCTTCTTCTTCTTCTTCGAATGTTCCATATCGACCACTTGTTAACCACTCTGTGTGATCTGTATGTCATCTGAGCCTAAGAGCGATTGTACGTTGTGTAAATTATGCTACTGTATATAGGTTAGCACATTCGATTACTGCGATGCTTTTTATTTACTAGTTCAGCTTCCCTAAACCTCTACCTCAGTCGCCTCTTACGACATGCCTTGTAGGTCGCAGTACTACTATTCTGTGCTTCCCTTGCAGACCCCGACACTACATGGGCGGTTTTAGTATAGATGGCAGTAGATTCTTCTTGTTACTAACACGTGTAAAAAATACAAGTATCCGATACAATGGATACAAAGCAAAAGGCCGGCCACGCAAAAGGTAGACCTCAGAGATAACAGAGGTGACGATGTACACTATTTATGAAGCCCACACTATGGCTCTTTCTAGAAATCTCTTTTTATCCTGACGCTACTAGGCAAACCAGGACTGGAGAAAAGAAAGAAAGACTAACACTTGTATTTGTTTTTCTACATTACTGTTTCGTTTCGTTTTTCTCTCCAGGAAACGCATTTAGTATCGATACAGCTGAAGCGTGAGGATGAGAACAGACAACACTCAATTGTGCGACATAAAAGACATATTGCTGAGCTAAGGGTAATAACTGAGCGATTGCTTGAAATGAAGTGCCGAGTTATCGTTGTTATGATAAACTGAGAAGTGATTGTGTGTGTGTTGCTGAGAGAAAGAGAGAGGGAGGCAGATTTGGAAGAATGAATTGATCGATGGATGGCTGAACTGTGAGATAAACAGTTGGGATAGATGAGATATCTTCATCATCATCAAGCAACTTGTCCCTTCCGGAACTTGGCTCCCATGACAGCAGTCCTGAAAAACTCTCTGTTCTGTGCAAGTTGACCGAGGTCAGCAGCAGTCATTCTCAGATCGTCAATGACATCGTGCACCCATCGTCTGCTATGTCTTCCTCTCATTTTTCTTCCAGGCACCATACCCTCCAAAATTATTTTCTCTAGGCACTCATGTCGTTTGATGTGTCCGAAATATTTAATTTTCCTTGATGTTATGATCTTAAGTAGCCAACTCTCTTTAATATCAAACTGTTGCAGAACAGAAGCATCTGTTCTTTTTTCTGTCCATGTATTCTAAGTACTCTTCTGTAGCATTTGCATTAAAAGGCATTAATGATCTTCTCCACCGCTTTGTTAATGGTCCATGTTTCACAACTATATGTTGCCAAGGAAAAAAGGGGATCAGAGAAATCACCTTCATTTTTGTCCCTGGGCACGCTGGAGTCAGTGGTAATGAACAAGCTGATAGATTGGCTGGCATGGCTACAATATCAGAGGAAGCTGCAATGGAACGAACTGACATTCTTCAAGCACTGAGAGTCTTTCCGAACAGAGCAGTTTCAGGGTTGTGAATACCAGTCGCTAATCAGATTGAGAGAGATTATTGTCTTTATTGGTGCAGCCCGAAAAGAACGGCATACCAAATATGCAAAGAGATTGATTAATCAACATCGAACTGGCATGTTGGGCTCTTAAAAACTGCTGGATTTGTTGAGACGGAGATCGGAGCACCAATGAACATGTCCGGAGTACTATGACGGTAGTCCTCATATAACTGATAACTGATAACATGTTGAGACGGAGATCGGAGCACCAATGAACATGTCCGGAGTACTATGACGGTAGTCCTCATATAACTGATAACTGATAACATGTTGAGACGGAGATCGGAGCACCTATGAACATGTCCGGAGTACTATGACGGTAGTCCTCATATAACTGATAACTGATAACATGTTGAGACGGAGATCGGAGCACCAATGAACATGTCCGAGTACTAGACGTAGTCCCTCATATAACTGATAACTGATAACATGTTGAGACGGAGATCGGAGCACCAATGAACATGTCCGGAGTACTATGACGGTAGTCCTCATATAACTGATAACTGATAACATGTTGAGACGGAGATCGGAGCACCTATGAACATGTCCGGAGTACTATGACGGTAGTCCTCATATAACTGATAACTGATAACATGTTGAGACGGAGATCGGAGCACCAATGAACATGTCCGGAGTACTATGACGGTAGTCCTCATATAACTGATAACTGATAACATGTTGAGACGGAGATCGGAGCACCTATGAACATGTCCGGAGTACTATGACGGTAGTCCTCATATAACTGATAACTGATAACATGTTGAGACGGAGATCGGAGCACCAATGAACATGTCCGGAGTACTATGACGGTAGTCCTCATATAACTGATAGCTGATAACACCGTAAAAGATGAATGTGTATATGGTGAATGAATGGATAAAAGACAATCACAGACTGACAGACAGAAAAACAGACAGGTACTAAGGCTAGCAGAGAGATAGACAGACAGAGAGAATCTAACTGGTACGGTCGGTCGCTGAACGCTGTTAGAGATATTGCGAAGGAGATCGGATGACATATGGACATGTGCGGAGTGCTATGAAGATATTACAAACTGAAACTGAAACTGAATGGGAAGCCAAAGTAAAAACATGGCAACATATGTTATATTTTTTTCAATGCTAAATTGTCAAAGTTCGAACACTTAAATCTCTGGCGAAGACTTCTATTTCTGTCCATAACTCGTTAAACCATGCTCAACTCTGTGTAGCTGTAATCCACTTAAACATAATTCGTACCCTTAACATTCTACATTTCTTCACATTTCTTACATCACTGATTGATATCAAGTTGTAAGCTTGTGTTCCACACTAGCTGTTCAGCATGCTGTTCCCCACACTATGTGTTCACACAGTATGCTGTTCCACATCTTTCACAACTATGCTGTTCCACACAACTAAATAAAATGTCCAAGACGAAGGATTGACTTCATTACACCGAGTTTCGCCCATGTGTTGCCGAGGCTTGCAAGGCCGAGTTTCGCCGTGCGGCTGCGGGTGTTGCCGAGGCTTGCAAGGCCGAGTTTCACCCGTGTGTTGCCGAGGCTTGCAAGGCCGAGTTCGCCCGCGTGTTTGCCGAGGCTTGCAAGGCCGAGTTTCGCCCTGTGTGTGCCGAGGCTTGCAAGGCCGAGTTTCGCCCTGTGTTGCCGAGGCTTGCAAGGCCGAGTTTCGCCCGCGTGTTGCCGAGGCTTGCAAGGCCGAGTTTCGCCCGCGTGTTGCCGAGGCTTGCAAGGCCGAGTTTCGCCCGCTGTTGCCGGAGGCTTGCAAGGCCGAGTTTCGTCCGTGTGTAGCCGAGGCTTGCAAGGCCGAGTTTCGCCGATGTGTTGCCGAGGCTTGCAAGGCCGAGTTTCGCCCGTGTGTTGCCGAGGCTTGCAAGGCCGAGTTTCGCCCGCGTGTTGCCGAGGCTTGCAAGGCCGAGTTTCGCCCGTGTGTAGCCGAGGCTTGCAAGGCCGAGTTTCGCCCCTGTGTTGCCGAGGCTTGCAAGGCCGAGTTTCGCCCGTGTGTTGCCGAGGCTTGCAATGGGAGCAAAGAATAGTAACATTGCAACTTACAAGGCATGTCGTAAGAGGCGACTGAGGTAGGGACATGGGAAACTACACTGTACATAAAAGCGTCGCAGATATCTGGCCTACTTGTAGGCGCATAACTCACACAACGTACAATCGTTCTTAGGCTCAGATCACATACAAATCACAAAAGTGGTTTAACAAGTAGTCGATATGAAGGTTTCGACGAAGAAAAAGATGACACCGAGTTTTACCCTACATGGCTCGATCCCGATCAGCAAATATGGCACGGCTCCTGTTGACAGTATTGTACAAAGCACGAACTCCGTAGCTCCGGCAACAATCCTTGTTGGGGTCTTTTTTAATGCTCTCTTGAACAGAACGGCGTGGTACGGATTCGAACCCTTCAAAACTAAAGACAAGGACTTAACCAGATAGCCATAGAGATCCCTACACCACTAAATGACTTAACCAGATAGCCATAGAGATCCCTACACCACTAAATATATATACTAAACAATACTTGACCTCTTCCTCTTGTGCTTGCCAGCTGTGAGTTCAGGCGTAGTCAGTAAGCCTGATATGGCGCTTGTGACTGATTTTTGTTTGGATGCCTTTTGTCCTTATTATCAGTGTCTCCCGCCATACAGGCGCGCCTTCCGACTTCAGAGGTACTTGTACAGGGTATTCAGGATAATTGCAGCTCCATTGACAATTCGAAAGTTGCCAGGTACACATTGAGTTGTGTTTATTTACTATTTAAACCGGTTCTGACTAGCTCGTCCTTCGTCACATTTGTTCATCGCCCCTTCCCGCACTACAATTACACACTGTCACACAACCTTGACCTATACTACGTCATAACTGTACCTTCCCATTTCCGTACATATATGCCAGATTAGCTCCATTCACGGCCTTCTTTTAAGTTGAACACCCTGTAGTTTAGATCCTCGTGTAATTATTAAAACATGTTACTCAATCTTCTGTCATACATTCACACTTGGTATCAGCATCAAACAGCGCGTTCTGAGCAGAACTCTGCCACATTAACAGTTCTTCGGAATTTCTCTCTCTCTCATAGGGCAGATGTACCGCCTCTGTAGCTGTCAAGCTCAAATCATCAGTTACATTCTCTCTCTCGCGCGCGATCCCCGCCTAGACTGAGAGTCTCCATCCCTCCGTACAACTTCTCGCGAAACTCTGTGTTATCGGGCCAAGTTTTTTTTCTCAGGGCTGCTAACCGCTGGCACTCTTGCAGTATGTGTTCCGCCGTCATGTCCGCCTTTTCACAATGGCACAGGCTAGTTGTGCCGATTTTAAACTTGTTAAACATGTGGGCTCGGAGTCTGTTATGCAGCTACATTCTAAATTCGTCTTCTCCGTTGTCTTCCTCTTCTACTCTTTGTCCAGGGCCGGCGCCACAGTATTTGGCGCCCTAGGCGAAACTGTCGCACTGCGCCCCCCGCGCCCACGGCAACTAAGATTGAATTAATATTAACTTTCACAAAGGAATGCTATGGTGCCTTTTGTTTAAATTCGTATTTGCATTCAATAGAAAGAAGAAGAATAGAATAGAACATGTATAATCTATATAATGGTATATTCGTTTATACTGGTAATGTAATTTCAAAACTTTATTTTTTGCGCTTTTGCTTTAGCAAATGTAGAAACGAGTTCCATCAGTTCAATGTCTTTGGCAGTGTCATGTTCAATTGACAGAGTAGCTAGTCCAACAAGTCTTTCTTGTAGCATGGACGTTCGCAAATATGTTTTTATCAGTTTGAGCTTAGAGAAGTTTCGCTCACCACTAGCCACAGAAACTGGAAGTGTCAAGAGAATTCGCAGAGCTATAACAGTGTTGGGGACACAATCTGTTAGATTATTTTTCAATATAAAGTTTAGTACATCATGTGGCGATGTACACCTTGCAACTCGTCTTGAAATGGCTTTCAATTCACTGCTTAGATCAACTGCATCAATATCTTTGGAGTCTCCATGTTGCAAAGCTTTTTCAAGATTCAAGCAATGTTCCATAACTTCCTTACTAGTTTTATTCTCAAACTGGAACATCATAGAGGAAACCAAAACAGAACAAATTTTTGCATCAGAGTGAATCTTTCATCAACCGATTGTATTGCCGTATCAAGAACAGCGAAGTAAAAGTTTACTTTGAATTTGTCTTTGGATCCGAATAGGTTCGTCGTCATCTCCTTCGTATGCAAATTGTTTCTTCTTTCTTCTGATACGGGTTGGTTCGGGTTCGAAAAGTTCTGGTATCTCTAAATTGACTGCAATTTCAGCTGCATCTACCAATGTTTTCTTAAACTCCGTGTCATTTCTGCGGTTTACGAGAAACTTCTTTGTTTCATCCAGATGATTCATGGCGCCACGTATATCTAATTCTTTTGCCTGAAGTTGTTTACTAGTCATGTTGATCTCAAACAAAACGTCATACCACACAACCAGAGAAACGACAAACTTAAAACTAGAAATGGCTTTTGCAATAACCCGTGCATCCGTCCGTGATGTATTACCAGATGCTCTTGTTAAATTTGTGTCATTCGCAATCTCTGCCAGAGCATCGTAGATATCACCAAGCTGATAACGAAGAGGTTTCAAAGCATCAATTCGACTTTCCCATCTTTTTTCACTAAGTGGTTTAACAGTGAGATTAGAAACATGTCGATTTAAAACTTCCCAACGACGAGTTGATGCAGAAAAGAATACATAAACACGTTGCACTAAATCAAAGAAAGCTGTTGCTTCTAAGCAACATTTTGCCTCATCATTAACAGTAAATTCAAGGTATGCCACAGCAAGGAACAAACAATGCTCGGGGATTGAATCTAAAATTCTTCGCTGGACACCATTGTCTTTTCCTTCATATTGCTGCCATTGTCATATCCTTGACCGCGTACATTTTCGATAGATAAAGACATCTCTTCTAACTGCCGAAAAATAGTTTCAGTCATACCAGCACCAGTTGTCTCCTTTAGAGGCACAAAACCCAAAAAAATGTTCCTTTATAGATGCTGCTGCTGCAATCTCATTTTCTGGATTTGAAATCACATCCACAAAGCGAATGATCCTGATCATTTGTTCAACATGACCAGCATCTAGTGTACAATCTAGAATTATTGAAAAGTACTTAGCTTCACGAGCAGATGCTAGAATTTTTTGTTTGATTGCATTGGATGAAAGCTGAATCAGTTCATTTTGTATGTCTTTGCTTAGATAATGTACATGTGTCTCATTGTCTTTAATCTTTCGAAGATGCTCATCCATAAGTGGGTCAAACAAAGCTAGAAATTCCACAAATTTCAGGAAGTTCCTGTTATCAGAAGTGTTCAGTTGCTCATGTGTTCCACGAAAAGCAAGATTTTGCATGCCAAGAACTCGAACTAAAGCAATCAGCCGTTTCAAGATTTGCTGCCAATACTGTTCTTCTTTTTTTAATGAGACGCAAATGTTCGGCATCAATTGTTTTCATGTGTTGCAGTCGCAGCTCAAGTTCCTTCCATGACTGAAAATTCGCTAGATGTTCACTGCTTTTCTCGTGTCCTGATAGAATTGGGGACATGTTTTTCCAATCATGTGAATCTTTATCAGAAAGAGATGGCGCACCTATTGTGCTACTGGTAAACAGCTTGCAGCAGAAGCAATAAACAGAGTCATTACTTACAGAGTACTGCAGCCAATGTCTGCGAATGTTTTCTCCATTGACAAGTCTGCGGTTGTAATGAATTTTTGAGAATTTTCTTTGCATACTGTCTTTAGAAAAATCAAACTGCTCGACTTGTTCTGGTCCATGTTCTATCAAAATTTGTCGCATATGATCATCAAATTTGGTCCAAGTAGCAGGATCGCCATAGTTAACATATAAACCAGTGAAATTATCGATTTTATGCACTTCAGATTTTGATTCTTGGTGCGTACCGTGCATTTCATTTTGTGGTTCAAATTCTTCTGATACTGTCATTTCATCGGATTCCTCCGCTTCCTTGTCTGCTTCGGCTTGATTGTTTAACTCCTCTGGACTACCTTCGTCTCTGTGCGGTGTACATAGATACTTTAACAACGAGTCTCCTGTTTTGTTACGTCTTTTTCATTTTCAGCCCGTCGTTTACGATACTGTGCACCAGACAATCGTTTTCTCTCTGCCATGGGGGATTGAAATAATGACGGAAACTGCAAAATAAAATTTTATTATGATTTAGCTACTATTTTTCTATATTTTAAATCCTTTTGTAAAATAAATAAAATATAAATAAAATAATTACAATTTACATATACAAATTTAAATACTTAAATCAAATGATTTTAAATATAACGTTGTACAAAGTAAAACTAAATATCTTACCTAAAGTATTTAAGTAGCCAGTCGACGACAATCGAATTTCAAATATTTAATTTATTTTCAATATTTATATTATATTTACACGCCAGATTTTGATTTCGAAATGACGTCACCGGATGTGGCGTTATTTCCTATAACGTAAGTAAGTAATCTAGTGATCAAATTTATACTATGCAATTCGTTTCATCTTGCGGGAAAAAATAAAATGTAATATATTGCAATAAAACTTTAAATATTAATATAAATTAACTAAAATTAAAAACTTAAAATTTCATGTTTAAAGGTCGCGTCACTCACTAAAACAAAAATATTCAATCCATTTATTACTAAAAGGTGACAATTTTTTAATATTTCTATTTTACGTTGCTTTTAGTACCGCCCCAGAAATTTTCCGCCCTAGGCGGCCGCCTAGTTCGCCTAGTGGTTAAACCGGGCCTGTCTTTGTCAGATGCCTCAGTCCATAATGGACTTTTCCAACACATCGTTTCTTTTTATATGTCCAAAATACTTTAATTGTCTCATTCTTATTTGTAGCCTCAGCCAGTTTTCATAGATTTTGAGTTCATTTTGAATAGATCTATTTGTTCTCTTTTCTGTCCATAGTATAAGGACTATTCTGTAACATTTGAATTCAAAACTCCATATATACTTGTCCGCTGCCTTGTTAAATGTAAGAAATATATAAATATATATGCATTGTTGGAGCTACGGAGTTCGTGCTTTGTGTAATACTCTTGGCAGATGGGTACCATTTCTACCGAAAGAGATAGAGCCATATGGGAAAACCCGGCGCTATGACGTTAACCTTTCACCGTTAACCCCTTTTATATAAACAAATATATAAATGTGTCGGTGCGTACGTGCCTGCCTGCCTGCGTGTGCAAATATATATATATAGGATTAAGTCAAACAGCTCTCTGCTAGTGTCAACAGGTGGAACAGACACGGGAACATGTCCTGCAAGACTGTCCTCTCCTGCTTGAGCTGAGAAGCAAACATGTGGCCACACACAAGTTGGATCTAAAAAATAAGCTTTGGAGGAAACACTGACAGACCTGAAGCTGACTGCCCAGTGTATGGTCCACAGCAAAGCTAAAGCATGATGACCTGAGAGAACGCTGAAGAAGGAAACCTGACAGACTTGAAGCTGACTGCCCAGTGTATGGTCCACAGTAAACTAAGCGCATCACCAGAGATCGCTGAAGAAGATTTAAATTTATCTTTTATAAATGTATGTATAAATACAAAAATAAATTATAACAATTAATATAATAATTTTTAACAACTTTTGGCAGCGAATAATTTCAAACTTGGAAAGCGAACCTGCTTTGTCTGCTATTACTCCAAGACACGGCGGTGCACGTAAAAAACGGTTATATCGGTCAGAAAGTGTTACCGATAAGCAGGATGTTCGCCATTTGCTGTCCGACCATATGGCGATTCAGAGAGAGATAGAATCACCACCGCTGGACACTACTTTTAGTAGTGCTTCTGTTGATGAGACATACCGAACACAATATTCTTCAGGACGAAAAATAACGGGATCAGGATCTGAACCACATAGTGTTATTTCTTACCGTAAGGATAGTCTGGTGCGTGGCAGTGATGATGATGTACTAATGGAACGAAGTCCTAGTACACAAACAAGTCGTAGTGAAACAGGAAGTAGACCTTCTGGTTCACATTTACTTAGCGACGAGAAAGAATCAGAGAGGAAAAGGAGAGCCTTACGTAAAAGTGAAAAAGGAACGGTAAGTGAAAGAGGAACAGTGAGTGAAAAAGGAGCAATACTGAGTGAAAAAGGAGGAACACTGAGTGAAAGCGCGAGCGAGAAAACGTTTGCTTCTCGGAAAAAGGAAATTAAAAAAAAAGGAAAAGCAAAGAAAGGCAAATTACATGAACCTGGGATGGAAGAAGTAAGCCCCGTTGAGAGTACAGCCAAGATAGTTGGTTCTGGTGAAATAGATGTTACCCCTGAGAAAGTTCGTACTCAGGAGACAGCTGGTACTCGGGAGATAGTGGGTAGTCGTTCACAAAGAGAACTAACGAAGAAATATGAACCTCCACATGCAAAAGAAATAAGTAAAAAAATAAAAGCTAAAAAACATAAGACCAAGACTGGAGATCAACAACAAGATGATAAATATGAGTCATCAGAGGGAGCTGATAGCCGGGAGAATTTGATGTACGCTGATGATGAATATGAAACAGATACACAAGAGGGTTCTACTGTTGAAGAGGAGACGGAAGAGGTACAAGATACGGAGGAATCTGATCCCGACGCAGCAGAGTCGGAGCATGAAATTGGAGTAGTGCGCAAAAAAAAAGGCAAACGCGCTGGGACAAAGAAAAAATTTAAAAAGCTTACCAAACAAGCAGGAGGAGAAGATGAGACGGAGGAAGATGTACAAGATATGGAGGAATATGAAAAGGAAACAACAGAAGAGACGGAATCTGAATATGAAGTAGCGAGCAAAATAGAAGACAAACAGGCTGGTGCTACTGGTGCTACTGGTGCTGCTGGTGCTACTGGTGCTACTGATGCTCTGGTGCTATGGTGCTACTGGTGCTACTGGTGCTACTGGTGGACGTGGACAAAGAAAAATTTAAAAATTTACCAAAAAAGCAGGAAGAGAAGATGACACAGAAGATGTACAAGATATGGAGAAATATGATCAGGAAACAGAAAAGACTGAGTCTGAATTTGAAATAGGGAGCAAAATACAAGACAAACGTGATGGCTCTACCGAAGAACTTAGGACACAGAAAAACCTAAAAGCCTACTAAAGAAGAAGAAGCGAAATCCATCGATGAATCTGATATTGAGTCTCTCAGAAAAGTATCTTCAGGTAAAGTTGCAAGTCGTGGTGAAAAGGAACCTGAGTCAGAGGAAGTTGAGGAAACTGAGGAAGAAATATTGACGAAGAAAAAAGAAAAGCAAAAGAAGAAAAAAATAATTGATAGTAAATCTCCAGCAGATATTACAAAGGATGAAGAAGGCGATAGAAAGAACGAATATGAACAAGAAATAGAGGTACGTAAAACTAACAAAGTCAAAGACAAAGAAAAAGAAAAGGAGAAAGAAAAAGACAAAGACAAAGAAGACCTTGACACTGTATCTACTAAAAAAAAGCCAAAAAAATTGTTCAACGGATATCTGTTGCAACGACTAGAGCGTCAGATGAGACTGATCGGACGAGTGATCTTGACAATGCCAGTCAAGATTATGATACTGACAAGAAAGTCTATGACAGTGATAAACAAGAGTATATTTCTGAACCTCAGACTGAACAATCAATGGACTTTTCAGAGGAAAGCGATACTCCAAAGAAAGGTAAACGCCGCCTCAAAGCACCAGGCTTGAAAACTGGCCTAACTAAAGACGAAAGTCCCGCGGCCAAACAGAGAGCTTCTTTGGCACAAGATATCAGCGCATTAATTTTAGAAAGACAAAGACAAAGGGATAGCATTGTCGAGCGAGATGACGGTCAACAGGAAGCTGAAAGAAACTTGCAGAGGAAATTGAGAAAAAAACAAAAGATTGAAAAAAAATCAAGTGCAGAAATAGTATCAACATTTGTTGAAGAAGAAGAAGTGAGTGGCCAAGACTATACTACACCTACACCTACACCTACACCTACACCTACACCACTGTCGGACGAAATTCAACTCAGGAGCACCGATTCCTTCGAGTCTTCTGAGAAATCTGAAGTTAAGAGTAAAAAAAAACCAAAACAACGCGTTAAAAAACAAGCTTTCAAAGACGTACGTGAAGATGACGAAAAAATACTTATGATGTCAGAAAGTGGACTATTCAGCAAATTATCCCAGCATGACATCTTTGGTCGAGAGTCAAGACCTTCACTTACAAGTGACGATTTGAAATATACACTTTCAACTAAAGGCTCCAAGCCTTCGGTTTCAGCTAAAGGCTCCAAGCCTTCGCTTTCAGCTAAAGACTCTAAGCTTTTAGTGTCGACTAAAGACTCTAAGCTTTTAGTGTCGACTAAAGACTCTAAGCCTTCAGTGTCGACTAAAGATTCCAAACCGACCGTTATACATAGAGTATCAAGTATAAAGTCTGCAGCTATTGTTACTGATGAATCGATGGAAAATGATAATGATGATGATTTGCAAGATGGGATTAAGTTCAGGTCCCCCGGAAAAGGGAAAAAACCGACTAGTAGAAGACAATCTTTATTTAAAGAAACGAAGGAAGACGATGACATGGAATATTTTCGCTCACGGCAATTTTCTATAGCAGAGACTGAACAGACACGCAAAAAAAAATCTAAAATTATAGATGGTGATGAAACTGAACAGAAAAAAGAGGAAAAAACGCATCAAGATGCAAAGTCAGGGTGCATCACATGAAGAGGAAGACGATTATGAAGACTCGTTGCAGCGTTTACAAAATGAAAGATCAAGATCTTTCGCTGACAGCACTAGCTCAACAGAAACACTTGAAAAAGAGAGCATTGATGTATCCAAAAAAATGAAGAAATCAAAGGCCCAATCCGCAGATCGCAAGAAGAAAAAAGCTGGATATGGTGATACTGATACTTCTGTTGAATCCAAAGGATCCACCTCTGCACAAGACATGTATGATAAGGCGTCTGCTGCCGAAACTACAGATCTACATGGAATTTCGTTATCTCAAAGCGAGCAGGTTGTTCCAGACCAATCTCCTGTGTTTACTCCTGTAGACTGTGAGTGGGTCCTGATTGGTCCCCGAATACTTGTATGCCGACATCCAGTCCTGGGAGAGATTCGGTCTCAACCAATCAGCATTTCTAGTGCACAGAGTAAGTTGGTGACCTTCCTATTCAACTAGCAGTTTTTGTCAAAATAATTTTACTAGGGACTACGCGCCTTGGAAATACAGGGTGTTTCACAACACTTCATATGTAGGTCAGCATGAAAAAAAAAATGAAGTAATGACGTCATCAGAAATGTGCTAAAACAAAGCAGTGAAATTAATCACAATAGTTACTGCTATGGTCTATTGTTCTTCTTGGTAAACTAGAAAGAACAAATGAAATGTTCATTATATCAGATGTTGGAAATATCCACCACGGGCTTCAAGATATGTATGCACACGTTTGTTCATATTGTCAAATATTCTTTCTTCAGTTAAAAACACCATCATGGTTTGAGTGAAAAGAATTACCCCAGCAGACAACAGTCATTCACTGCATACTGCACCCAAATTGACTATGGAAGACATTTTTTGATGACGACATGTACTTTGTTTTTTTACATTTGTTCTACATATTAAGTGTTGTGAGACTTTACAAACACCCTGTATATTTTGTTCGAGACCAATTTGGGCCTAAAAGTTCTCGGCATCAGACGGTACGCAATTGGACTACAGAAAACCCTGATCCTTTACTTGCGGATCTAAATTACAACTACAACTGAAGTCGAAGTAAAGCTCGCCTAAATGGCGAGGGACACTAACGATAAGGAAAGCATAACTTCACGTAAAAATCAGTCAGATGCGCCATATTAGGCGCCATGATTACGTCTGAATTAATATCGCTCGAAATAATACTAATAGTTTGACCAGTGGTGGCTCGTCATTAAGGGCCAGTGGGGCCGGGCCCCACCAAAAATAATGTGTAACGTGTATTTATTATTTTATAGATTAAATTATAACCTAACCTAAAACCATGATTTTCCGAAATTTGTGTCTGACCCAACCAACAAAATGAGCACGCACCGCCACTGAGTTTGACAATATGCTAAATGTCTCGGAGAAAATGCATTATTCTTTCTCTCATCATCTCCCCATGCATGCTGACAGCTTACAACTTTCTATCTCTAGTCCTGTTTGTTCTTGTCTTGATGTTGGCCCACCACTTGACTTCTCTTGATTAGCCACCCTCATCTTGTCTTTTTTTAAATGCAGTTTTCAACACAGGGATGTATCTTTTACGATGGAAAATTCAATTTCTCTACGGGAGTCTCTGTGCCGTAGAGGTTAGATGCTCGTCTATCAGGCCTCTGTGGTGTAGAGGTTAGATGCTCGTCTATCAGGCCTCTGTGGTGTAGAGGTTAGATGCTCGTCTATCAGGCCTCTGTGGTGTAGAGGTTAGATGCTCGTCTATCAGGCCTCTGTGGCGTAGAGGTTAGATGCTCGTCTATCATGCCAAAGGTACTAGGTTCGCTCCCTCGTGGAGCCATCAGGATATTTTTCCAGAGATCCTGATCTCAATGAAGGTGAGATCAAGTTCCTAGTCATATCGGAGACGGACGGTAAAACGTAGGTCCTGTGTTCAATTTGAGCACGTAAAAGAACCTTGGCTGTTCAAAATCAGAAGAGCAGGCTGGAAAGCAGCTGCCCTGGAAAAATTCATTAGAAACAATTAAAAATAAGTCCAACAAAAATATCTACACCCAATTCAAAATTACATCTGGGACCCTCGCCTATGCTACGGAGTTCGTGCACTGCAGCTGAAATCGTACCTTCATTTTCGTCCATGGACAGGCAGGAGTTAATGGTAATAAACAAGCTGATAAATTGACTAGCATTGCTACACTATCAGAAGGAACTGCAATGGACCGAAATGACATTCTTAACGCATTCCCAACATAGAGAGTTTTAGGGTTGTGAATCCCAGTCACTGACCAGATTGAGAGTGATGGGTGTCGATAGTGGTACAGTCAGAAAAGAATATGAGAAAAAAAGATTAATTAATGAATATTAAACTGGATTATGGTGGCGTCTATGGCCTAGGGGATAGTGACTCGTTTTATTAATCCCGACGTTCTGAGTTTGAATCACATTGTGGACAGTTTGGTTGCAAATTGTTTCGCGTGGATTTTACAAAAGACGATGGCACCACCCGTTCAGAAAGCAATGGCAAACTACTGAACGTAATAATGCCTAGAAAAATCACGAACAGCGTTAAAAGCTGGGGTTGATTCGCAAAGTCCTGTTAAAGGATATGCAATTAACTAACTTAAACTGGATTATTGGGACGCTGTACGATGCTGGACTGAGCAGCTATGGGCTTCCAGAAGTGCTAAAGTGTCAGTTAAGTAACTAAGAAGGGACCGCCATTTCTTGTGCATTTTAAACTCATTTGTGATCATCAATATTACTCGTAACTTTATATTCTGTACATCAGATTGATTGATTGATTGATTGATTGATTGATTGATTGATTGATTGATTGATTGATTGATTGATTGATTGATTGATTGATTGGTAGGACCATACCATATGTAATTTCGTAGTAACCATAGATCCATTTTCCAACATGTGAAATCGTCATGCGCCACTGAACTCAGACTAGTGAGATTCTAATCTAATTAAGATGGTAAATAATTTTGTGTTTTTATTTTAAGCTTCAATGAATGGTCCAACGGCAGCGACTCCAGCCTGTCATCGATTTTGGCTGCCAAAGATTCTAGGATGAAAGTATTTATCATCAGATACAACACTATCATCAAATACCGTCTAATAACTCTAACATTTAATTCTGTTTCCCAACCTTGTTATTAAGCAAATAAGTACATAATTTGATTTAATATATTGTTTAAAACAATACGTAAATGACATCCTTACAATTTACTGCTATGGTCATTGTTTCTTCTATGATACAAATGATGTGCATTAGATCGTGTTGGAATAACTGCAAGGCTTCTAGATAGGAAGTTTTACACTTGTTTGAAACTTCTCGTAACAAAGACGCAGACTGTTTGATGAAAATAATGTACTACGGATATTTTTCCCATTAGCAACTATCATTCATTATCTTCCAAAACATTTTACTACACAATTCACTTAATATGTTTGTGAATCTATCATTCTGTTTTGTCACAACTACACACCAAATCATCTAATATATTGTGAGAACTAATTTCATTCTGTCACAATCACTACCACAAATCATCTAATACTTATTGGGAACTATCATTCTATCTTGTCGCAATCACTACCATCATCTAATATGTTGGTGTGAACTCATCATTCTGTTCTTGCAAATCACTACAAATCATCTAATATATGTTGAACTAGCATTCTGATTCTTGTCCAAACATACAAATTATCTAATAGTGGTGAACTCATATTCTGTTCTTGGTCCAACACTACCACAAATCATCTAATTATATTTTGTGAATTCATTCTGTTCTTGTACAAATCATTACCAAAATCTATACAATAAATACACTCCGTCTGTTGACAAACATTCTCAAAATATTAATATTTGTGCTAACTATCATTCTGTTCTTGCACTAACAACTTTCCCAAATCATTTAATATTTGTTGAATATCATTCTTTCTTGTCACAATCTCACTACACAAACTCATCTAATATATTGTTAACTATCATTCATTTTGTCACAGAACACTACACAAATATCTAATATATTGTGAACTATCATTCTTCTGTAAAATCACTCAATCTCAATATATTTGTCCTGTGACTCATCATTTTTTCCACAATCCACAAATCTCTAATATATGTGAACTACATTCTTTTCTTGTCACAAACACTACCACAAATCTCTAATATATTTGTGACTATCATACTTTTCTTGTCACAAAATACAAAATCATCTGAATAGTGTGAACTATCATTCAATTCTTGTCAAAATACACCACAAAATCATCTAATAGTTTATTTAATTAGCTTTGGACGTCGGATCACATCACTGCACGTCGAACAATTGAATCCATATGCTCGATTCCATCAGCATATGGACTAAACGAACCGGTTCTTCGTTGTCTACAATTCTTCTTTTCTGCCAGAATAGCGATTCTTGTCAGACCATTCCAACTTAAGTTTTAGCAGTCTGTTAGTGTTGTAGATTCACCGCATTAAGGATGAATCGATATAGACACTCACTAAGGAAAATTTAATTCAGCTGTCCATTGCAACTGGACTTTGTCGTCTAGGCCATACCTGAAGCGTATACCCGACTTCATTCACACCTGCATGCCCTGGCACAAAATAAACTGATCTTTGTCAAGACGATGCCCCCCAGGACTCAATCCAATGTCTCTAGCCCATCCTGTTTCAATCTTACTGCAGCATACTTATTGAGCACTGTGAAAACATGCATGGATAAAGGTTGATTCTAGCTAAATATACTTTGGATACGCATGATTTCATAGGAGACTAATCTGATTCCATGCTAAAGTGTCATTGTAACGAAGACTGCCTTTCTTGTGCTTAAACCTTCTGACAATCATCTAATATGTTTTCTATGCAGAACTTGTGAACATTAACATTCCTTGGATTTTCTGATCCGAATGATTTCAATCAAACGTTGTACTTAGAGACATTATGTTCCTGTATGTCCTCACGAGTTAAGCAGAAGCTAGAGGAGTAAACCTGACTCACAATCCAGAGTGGAGACGTAAAGCATTTAGGATGGTTATTGTGTATTCATTTATTTCTGACATCCCTCCACCTCTTCTGATTTCAAATGTATAGATTTGTCTTTCCTAAGAATTAAACAGTAGAAGAAGAAGATTATGCAAATGCGTGCTAAGTAAATTAATTCTATTCATCTGCCCAGACTATGACAAATGAAGAACTTGATGTATGAACTGAAAGACAAGAGACACGTGTAAAACTCAGAAGTTGTCACGTGTAACATCTTGTATTGACCGCTTCAAGACAATGCCATATATTGCTAAACTGCAACTTGCTATGTACTGACTTACTGTGTTTACTTACACGGCCAGGCATAGCCGCCTGACAAGAACATGACGTTCTATCGTTTATTTACACACAAATGTCAGACACTTTTAGCTTCCATTAATCCAAAACAGCATTTTGCCCATTTTAAATGAAAATCAATATGCACAAATCAATTTAACACTCTCAATATCGTTAACTAAATATTTGTTTGTAGATAAATATACAAGACTCAAAATCGTGTAATAAAGACACTGACGTTCTATCGTTTCACACACACACAAATGTCAGACCACTTTAGTAAGTAGAAAACCTGTTGTCGGCCCAGTAAATTATACTTGGCTCGTGGTTTGTAGCGCTTGACTACGAGTACTATCCTTCTTGGCTGCGCAGTTCTTCTGCGTAAATTGCTAATTGCCAGAAGTTCCCTAGATTTAGGTTTCGTGCACCGAACCGAAAGTTACGTTGTCATGGACTTGAGACCGAGACTGAAAAGCTGAAGTGCTCTCGATCGGAAAAAAAAAAAAAACTTGCTGCATAATATACTTCGATTTAACATTTTGTGTTGATTTTAAAAGGAATTCGTCTATATACAATAACACTGGAATGCGAGGTCACGTGGTGTAGTTGTGATCTGATTTCCCATAATTCTTACCTGAATCCGAAGGCCCATAAGTTTATAGTTGGCTCTGGTTTAACCATCGAGTCACGGATACCATTATCATGCATACCTTGCGATGTCTGTTAGAGAACAGTATGCGCCTATAGGTCTGCCCGAATTACTATGACGCCGGTTCAATACATAATATCCAAGTAACCGGAGAAGATGACTGTAGATAAAGAAGAAGGGAAAAAAGAAGAAAAATTAGGGAAAAAACTTATTACTGCTTGTAGTACTACTTTTTATTACCTTTATAGGACTGCTTTTTATGAGCCTGAGGAATGTAATGGCCGCATTTCTAGTGCAATCTCGCAAAGCTGTTCAGGTTAAGATTTGTCATGTATGCCTACAACAGTAAAAAAAATCCTTGGCCTTACCGTGAATTGAGTACGCTCCCCCGCATGGGAACAGCGCTCTAATCCATTTGACCCGACGCTCCTGGTAGACAAAGATTCGCTTTGAAATGGTGAACTCGCCCAAGTTTTGCCGGAACTCACAAGGTGGAGAAAAGAATAGTAACACTACGACCACCTACAAGGCATGTCGTAAGAGGTAACTAAGGTAGGGGCCTAGAAAAGTTACCCTAGTAAATCAAAAGCGTTGCAGAAATCGAATGGGTGACCTACTTGTAGGCGAATAACTAGCACAACGTACAATCGCTTTTAGGCTCAGATCACATACAAATCACAAAGAGTGGTTTAACAAGTGGTCGATATTTCTGGACATGCGTGACAGGTAACAGTGGTTCTATTCTTTACATCCCAAATTATGGCCATGGTAACCATTGGGTCGATAGGCCTAATGTTTTCTTTGTTGTTTATTGAAATGTTAAATTGCAGACATTGTTTTACTATTGTAACACACAGATAATTCATTCCTGTCATATTTGAAACTTTTGGGATTCCGCGGCAGCAAAATGTATTTTAAAAGAGATCGGCGGTAATGCAGAGTTTGTGAACCGCTAAAATAACAATTCTCCTTGTTGTTGTTATTATTTCTTTCATTTGTTTTCAAATTTTGCAATAATTTTCTTCTTCTTCTTTTCAATAAGACTGGCTCTACTACTACATCCAAGGTCACCGTACAAGCAAGTTTAATCTGACATATTTAACAAAAATACTGAATTGTTTTCTAATTTAATAACTTTTATTTTTTTAAATATATTTATCTTGATTTTATTTGATTTTAACAACAGATGTGATTAATATATTAAATAAGAAATATATGCATCTATTGTTGATTAAAGGAGATATATCTAAGAAAAATGTATCCGTTTTGTTTGTAGATGCATCATTGTATCAAGTCCACAATGGAAGTGGCATTTTTGTTGCTCATTGTGGAAACATATCACGTCAATTATCTTTCTCATTATGTCAATTCATCCCGTATGTTTTCTTTCTCCATTATAATTGATTGATTGATTGATTGATTGATATTACCATCATCATTTCACTTCGGTGAGTAACCATGTGTGCTCCGGTCTCTCTCTAACACAGGCAGATCTCAGCTGCAGCACACGAATTTCCTATCACGGCGAGGGTCCCCGATGTAGTTTGGAGGCGAAGATAGTCTGTAGGAAATTTAGTTGTAATCATTTTTCTAATGATTTATGCCCGGGCAGCGGCTTTCCAGCCTGCTCTTCTCGATGTTGAGCTGCCAATGGTTTTTTTTACTGCTCAAATTGAACACGGGACCTACGTTTTATCGTCCGTCTCCGATAATACTTGGAAATCGATCTCACCTACACTGAGATTAAAGATACCTGGAAAAAGATCCCGATGGCTTTACAAGAGAACGAACCGGTTACCTTTGGCACGAGAGTCGAGCACTTAACCGCTACCTTACAGAGACCCCTCATTATGTCAACTAATAACTTCGGTTCTTGTTTCTACTTATGTTACTCAATTCGTCATTTTTGTTTTTAGGGTTATCAACTCATAACATACATGACAAATACTTTCAGCGGGAATATAGAGGTTGAGGTCGTTACTGCTGTTCTCTAGTGGCTCTCTGCGGATTCGTTTACTGGAGCCGTAGTTGTGTCTGACTCTCAGTCCATGTTTCAGACGATCCAAAATGACAAGATGTGGTACGAGTGGACGTTGCCTATTGGTGTTCTAACCTACAGAGCCTTACGTGAAACTACTGTCACGGTCATGTGGCTGCTTCCGTCAACGAGAGTGTGGACACGCTTGCATCAACATCATCGACAGTAGGGAAGCTGAGGATGTAAGAGGAATGTTCTTCGTTTTCTTGTCTACCGCCTGTTGGATTATGCACAAACGATTTTCTTCGCGTTCTAGCGATTTGCTGGTCATGAACTGAATCCTGAGGCATGTGTGTAACACGAGCAACTGGGACGTAGTATGACAGCTGTCATGGTTGTGGTTGCCATCTGGGTTGCTGAGTTTTCGCCAGGCTCGTAACAAATCTAATTGTCCAAACGTTGCTTCTAGCTGAACAGAAAACAGCCTTAAGACACTGCAGTTTGTGCAATGCTTCGTATAGACACCACGGGGCTGATCCTGGCAAGATGCTAATGTTGACTTAAACTCAAGTGGTGCTGATAAGAATCTTCTGTTGAAACTCAGGAATCGAGCTGCGAAAGCAGAATACACAACACACATGCACCTTGATCATGCTTCTGGTAGGAACTGTTTTAGGAGTGACTTTCCATACCTCCCAATCCAGTGTTGCAGCACATCGACTGAGATTTGTCATCATGTGATGGAAGCTATTATAACCTTATTGAACAAAACATATTTAACTTGCTATTTGACTGCCTTGCTAAATTACTGACATCAAGCACATATAACATTGCTAAGTCAATGCAACACAGGAGAGGTTCAAGGTCTTGTTTATCTAGTAAGTAAGCAGACGCTATTCGAAGGACATCTTTCAAAATCAGAAAGCAAGTCATCTTTCGTCATCTTATAAAATTGAAATCTAAGTATCTAGAACACCGTGGAATATCTAAGCTTTCAGGGCTTTATACTACAGTGAGTCTGAAAAATATCACAACATCTACACAAGTTGAAACTTCCAAAATAATATTCAGAGGTCTGCCATTCAGAAGATGAAAGGTAGAAGTCATGACGACAAACTGTTCATCATTCATTCCATTATAACGGAGCGCAATTGAGACATCTATGTGGTAGCATGTAGCCTAAGCTAACACTACTGGCTCCGATGGACATCGATGAAAGGTGCGACATCCATGAAACATGATATATATAATAAAGCCCATTAACCGTTAAGGCTGGTTTACTGTGAAACATCGCAAAAGACGCCATTGAATTGCTTTTCAACTCAGGAGTGTGAGCTCTGCCGACCATCTTGATGCTTGTCAAACCAGATTACTCTGCCTCAAACTTCTTCACCTCAATTATCCTGTGATAATTTGAATGACGTTGTCATACATACTTTTCACCTCAATGTCCTGTCGGATAATTGAGTGAGCTTGTCTCATCATGCCGACCACTGAAGTCAGCTAGTTTCATGATTGTCAAATGGTTGGTCAACCTGCAAGGTTGTTTATTTGGTCTCTTACATAAATATTCGTCTTATGTTCTCAACCTACAACAAGAGGACCAAATGAACACTCAAGAACACACAGTAAATGTAACTTCAGAAGTAGAACCAAGCATAACACTATCAGAGATTAGAAATGCTGTAAATATGGCCCCTCCTAACAAAACACCAGTCCCAGACAATATCCCGGCCAACTTATCAAAGCAACTAAAGAGGTAGGAATCAGCTGGCTCCATAGACTATTGAACCAAGTCTGGATCACACAAGAAACACCAGAAGATTGGAGGATTGCTACAATTGTTTCCATCTGGGAGAAGAAAGGTAGCAAGAGGGACTGTACAAAGTATAGAGGAATAGCGCTACTGAGCCACACTGGGAAAATATTCTGCAAAATACTTGAGAAAAGTCTCCGCCACATCATCGAGCCACAGCTTAATGACTCCCAAATGGGATTCAGAAAGAACAAAAGCTGTACAGACGCAATATTTGCCCTCAGGCAGTTAGTAGAAAGGACTGTCGAATCCGACAAGCACCTACACGTTGCATTTGTAGATCAGAAAAAAGCGTTCGACCGCGTAGATAGGCACAAGTTGTGGAAAATACTAACAACCTATGGGGTTAATGAACACCTAACCAACCTTTGCAAGAGCATTTATACTGATAGCCAATGTACGATTAGAACAAATACAGGATTATCAGAACAGTTTCACGTCGGGTCAGGAGTAAGACAAGGTTGCGTACTATCCCCGATGCTGTTCATCACGTATATTGACCACATCTGTAAAATAGCTAACACCAGCGAAGGAAACAATCTCGGAGAGCTCTTAAATTAATTTCTTTTTGCAGACAATCAAGCAATCATATCAACAACAGAAGAACAGCTACAACAACATATCAACAGACTCCAGTTAGCATGTAACGAATACAACATGAGAATAAACATCGACAAAACAAAAGTAATTACATTCGCCAGAGAGGAAAGCACTACCAATATCTCCATCGACAAGCGCCCACTAAATCAAGTAAAAGACTTCACATCCTGGTGAGCATTTTTTCAGCAAACGGAAGAATAACTAATGAAATTCAACACAGATGCAACAAAGCAAATCAAATGATAGGACAAATGGCGCCAATTTTAAGATGCAAACACGTCACCATGAACACAAAAAGAGCAATGTTCAACACAATCTTTCTCCCCACATTATGTTACCAGTGCCAAACCTAGACGCTGACAACAAACGATAAAAGAAAACTAGTCACGACAGAGACGAAGTGTCTACGCAGAATGCTGGGTGTAACAAGAAGAGACCGGCTGAGAAATGAAGACATCAGGAAAAACGTGGGTACAACATTAGTACTAGACTTCATCAAGAAACAACACATTAAATGGTTCGGCCAAATAATCAGATTACCATCAGACAGTGCACCTCAAAGAGCAATGCTGCTCCGATACAATGGGTACAAAGCAAAAGGCCGACCACGCAAAAGATGGACCTCAGAGATAACAGTGGCAACGAAAGAGACTATCTACGAAGCGCATACTAGGGCCCGTTTTAGAAATCTCTTCCTGACCTGACGCTGTGAGGCAAACATGATTCGAGAAAGATAGAAGTTCTATGTAACTAATACGTAGTACCCGTCTGTAACACTTATATTCGAAAGCCTGTATTCTTCGTTCCAGTTCTGCATTGAGCGTCCAACTCTCACAACCATATAAAAGAATATAAATAGAATAGCGATCTGTATACATTGTTTTTTGCCATAGTACTGATTTTGCTTTTCCATATCACGTTTAGCCTAGACATAGCGGCTGAAGCAATCTCATAATAACTGTGGAATGAGAGTTGAAAGATTGCTACCCAACATGAGAAACAATAAGTAGAAAGATGTCAGAACGGCAACAATGTAAATCTCTTGTAGAAGTCTTACTTGTCAAACGCGATATGAAGAGGATATATATATATATATATACATATATATATATATATATATATATATATATATATATATATATGAGAGAGAGAGAGAGAGAGAGAGAGAGAGAGAGATAGAATAAGTTTGGGTTTTTCTCCGCAACACAGTCCAGCTTTTGAAGAAATCACGTTGCCACGCAAGCATCACAAGTTACCAAAGTCTTCCGCAGAATAAAGTGACACGCTATTTCCGCGTAATTACGGTTAAATGTGGACGTGACAACACGGCGTCAAAATGGAAGGTGTTTATTTGTTGGCAATCTTGTGCTTTAGTGCTTTGGCATGTGTGACACATGGGGACGATGATTACGAAACAACTGCACTGAGCTATGATGCTGAAACGTTTTCTGCAGGAATTAAACAAAGCATACACTTTGTAATGTTCTATGCGCCTTGGTAATTTCGATGATTGTGGTAGTTGTTAATCGATGATTGTCAAAAATAACTGTTGTTTGTTTGGTCCATTCATTGATTCAAGAATCAAATTTACGCTACGAGATGTTTAAAATTGCAAAATGACGTGTCATTGCAACTACATTTTATCATGACTTAGTTTATTAATCTTACGTTAATCACTTAGTTTAGTTATCTGCTTGTGTGATATCTTTCATTTCCTTTGTAATTACAGTGTAATTAAAGCTTCATCAAGTTAAAATAATAATTCCTCTCATACCGTTATACGTTACATAGGGCCTGCAAGTAACTTCTCCATACCGCTCCATCCTGGGCAACACGCTCAATCTCATCCATGGAACTGAGACCGATACCTTGTGCCTCTCCCAGCAAAGTTCGTTTCAGGGTCTCCTTAGGTCTAGCTCTCTTTCTTGAACCCTTTGCATCCCACTTCAATGCCTTCTTTGGTATTCTTTGATCATTTCTCCTCAAGGTGTGTCCAACATATCTCCATCTTCTCTTTCTTATAACAGTTGCCACTAGTGGTTGACCAGACATGTCTCTGATTTCATCACTTCTCCTGAATTTGTTCCATTTTATATTCATTATTTTTCGCAGACATCTATTTTCAAATGCATTCAACTTGCTTTCTATATCTTTAGTCATTTTCCAACTCTTGCTGGCATATGTTAGCATTGATACAACATTGGAATTTAAAATTCGTAATTTAGTTTTAATACTATATAACTTGCAAGTTCCATATTTTATTTAGACTTTTAAAAGCTGATGTTGCTTTGCCAATTTAGAATCTCAGTATATTACTTGATGATAGGCTCAGGAATATCCAAAAATACATTAAATAATAGAAATTCTTAACCTCCAAAAAGTGGGCGTCTGTGGCTTAGCAGTAGTGAGCTTGATCACAGTCACTGTTGTATTCTGGGCGGTTCAACAACATATTTTGAGCTGGCATGGAGCATTTTCATACCTACTTTGTGTAACCAGGGTCAAACATGGACAATGAGCAAAGCGGTCACAAAAAATAACTACATGTGAAATGAGGTGCCTGCAAAAAGTTACCAACAACACCAGAAAAGACAGTCACCAACATCAGCATAAGAAAGAAACTTGGCACAGAACATTGCTTGAATTACATTGAGAAACAAAGCATGAAGTGGTTTGGCCACTTAATAAGAATACATCCAAACTCCACAGTATACAGAGTCTTCTACAACAGAACATCAGGAAAGAAGGCGAGAGGAAGACAATGAAAAGGTTGGTTAGATGACATAGCAGAATCCTGTCAAAGAGCAAAAATAACAATCACCCAAGCCACCAGAACAGTGCAAGACAAAAACAGAAAACCACAACACTGGGCAACAACCCGGTAGCAGTGTGACAACAAAAGAAGAAGATGGAGTTTGTGTCAGATGCACACAAATTTGATATGTCAATCTTGTATCTGTGGTATATATGGTGTCTCAATCTGTTGTCACATGTACGTAGATGAAAAATACCTGGTTAGACATTGGAACCCGATAATGTGCATTTTATTTATTTTAACCCTTCTGTAAATTTCCCATTTTAATCTGAGGTTTTAATAGCCGTTTGTCACTATGTTTGTTGTTTTGTTACAAAGTCACATTTTCAATTATGCATTTTCCTCTACGATTCTTGCCAAACAACGGAAATTTGTGCTTTGTGCAATACTCTCAGCAGGTGGTGTGTCATTTCTGTAGAGAGGGGACCAAGCCATGTGGGGTAAAACCCGGTGCAATGAAGTCAATCTTTTGGCTTTAGACTTCTCACTCTGCCCCTCAGACATCCAGTTCTGTTTGTACAATGTTTAATTTCAAACTTCTTAAATAATTCAATAGATTCAGTATCAATTTAAGTGTCTTCATGCAACAGCCGCTCTCTTTCGCATGTTTTTCCGCTGCTAATTTTCATGTAACATTGCAAAGGGTTTGTCTCACTGAATTGTGCTCCTTTCGAAACATGGAACCTACTTTTCAAACTAATTTTCAAATTGGCTCCTCGTGACTGCTGTTTCTCAAAAGACATCTGTGAAGATGACAATTTGTTTCTCTGCTTGATCTTTTATAATCCTTGGTTGTACATTTAACTTATGCAATCTGATGTATCCAATCACCAACACCAGCATAAGAAGTAAAGTTGGCACAGAACCTTGCTTGAATTACATTGAGAAACAAAGAATGAATTGGTTTGGCCACTTAATAAGAGTGCATCCAAACTCCACAGTATACAGTCTTCTACAACAGAACATCAGGAAAGAAGGCAGAGAAAGACCACGAAAAAGATGATTAGGTGTCATAGAAAATCCTCTCAAAGAGCAAAAATAACAATCACCCAAGCCACCAGAACAGCGCAAGACAAAATAGAAAACCACGACACTGGTCAAGAACCCGGTAGCAGTGGGATGACAAAAGAAGAATCTGCTGTATTGTTTTTCAACATGTTTTTTTGTTCTGTTGCTTGCTTAGGTGCGGACATTGCAAGAATCTAGCTCCTGTATGGAATGAGCTTGCCAAATTCTACAAGGCAGAAAAGAGTCCAGTTGTCATAGCGAAGGTAGTTATTCTAAGATGTAATGGCAATTGATTGATGCCAAATTATAAATGTAGAAGCTGTGTGACAATTACAGTAATAATACTAATAAAAAACTAGTATTAATAGTAACATTACCTCTGAAGTTGGAGTACGGTCATCTGACTGGCGATGGGAAATGGTGATACAGAAAACATATCTTCACGCAAAAATCATTTATAAACACCATATTAGGCGGCATGACTACGCCTGAATTCATAGGGGTGGAGAAAGAACAGTATTGGAGGACAGGGTCCCAGGACACAGAGGCAGACCAAGAAGAAGATGGCTACAAGATATTAAAGAAACTATGAATATGACCATCGAGGAAGTGGGTGAACTGGCTAAAGACAAAGTGAATTTCAGATGCGCTGCAAAGAGAGCAATGCCTATAAAGGATACGCACCTTGATGAATGTTCATGAGAAAACGAAGAACCTGATGGAAACAGATGTTCAAATAAAACAATTAATTTCTCTTTTTCTTTCTCTAATCCTGCTTTGCCTCACAGCGTCAAGAGAAGAAAAGATTTCTAGAACGGGCTCCTGCATGCACCTCATACAAGGTGTCTTTAACTGTCTCTGAAAATGGATATTTGTAGTTCTGTATTTGTTTGAATCTTTGATAAGCCTTAGAGTCAACATAATGCAGTGAAAGTAGACTTGATTCATTCTCTAATATATAGGATTAATTTCCTTGTATGATCGATTCCCTGCTTAACTGATTAGCTACTGAATTGAAAAACAGGTTTTTGGCAGAATTAAATTTAGGTCCTATTTTCCCATTGCAGGAGCATGTACAAATTCAACTGCAGTTTTGTTAATTATTAACAGATTTTTATGAGTAATGTATCATTTTGTAGGAAATGAATTTTCTTGTAGATCATTCTAAAACAAATAAATAGTGGCGCTCCATCAGCTTATAGGAGCCAATCATTTAAAATGGTCACACCTATGTTTGGAGTTGAAGGAAAATTCTGAATTGATGCTGAAACTTCTGTGTGGGTTCTCTACCATTGATGTCAGTCAACTGAAAGAAACTTATCATCTATTGGAGAACTTTGGTACAGAGATGTCAATTTGAACCAGTTTTACTATATCTTGATAAAGTCGTCTACAAGTAGTCCCTTGCGGAAAGTCGCTTTCATCACAGCCCGTCTGAAAAACACCCACCCAGTCTGTCTCTAATTCTCCCATCTCTTCAGTGCATGTTCAAGGTCTCTTTGATGTCCTGCTGCCACCTTCATCTTGATCGTCCCCTGCCTCATACTCCAGGAACCATGCCTTCCATTACCAATCTATCCAAGCCACTGTGAGGTTTAACGTGGCCAAAATATTTCATCTGCTTGGACATGATGTTATTTATGAAAGTCGTCTTGGTTGAAGTATTTGCTGTGTCTGAACTTATGGAGAGCATGTAGCTGAAGAGTTAAATATGGTAGGGTTTTCTGATGGAAACATCCTATGTTTGACCCCCTCTGTAAGGTCAAATGTTTTTTCTGTTGGTAAGAAAATAAAACCGATAACCTTCTCATGTCTGGCTACAGCCTTGTGAAAGCAGCCTTAATTCATCATCCCTATAGAATTTCCCATTGTACTCTCAGAAAATAAGAACAAAGTGCAGCAACAAATTTTGTTGGAACTGGTAACTTCATTTACAGTTCTTAATGTTTATTTTTATTGTCCATTCATCTCTTGACTACGCAGACTACTAAAAATGAACTGGCAGAACAAAATCCCAGATACCGAAGTCCTCATAAAAGCCAAGATCCCAAATGTCAACATCCTGTTGCAGAAGGCCCAGGGGAGATGGGCCAGTCACATTGCTTGGTTGCCTAATAAACGCATTCCAAAGCAGTGATGTATGGTGAGCTTGAAGAGGGCTGACGATAAGTTGGTGGATAGAAAAACAATTTAAGTACACTCTTAAAATGTCTCTAAAATGCTTCAATATAGACTCCATGTGCTTGAAATCCCTTGCACAAGATCGCCAAATGTGGCGCTGTAACAACACAAGAGGAACTCGTATATCTCAGAATTGTTGAGTTGCGGAGAATGCAAGCTGCATGAAAAGACAGAACACAAAACACCCAAATGTCTAACCTTGATCATGTATGCCCCACCTTTGGTATGGGATTGTGTTCAAGGGTTGGACTCTACATCACCTGTCTGAGGCTGTTGTCATCATGTCTTGCGATGGACGGCTATTATTATTCTGTTTTACTATAGTCTCCATCGTAAAATTTTGAAAATAGCAAACTTTGTAATTATCCACTTTTTCTTTTTTATAGGTTGATTGTACAGTCCACACAGGACTTTGTGCTGACCATGATGTTGTTGGGTTTCCTACCTTGAAACTATTTACAGCTGGTGGAAGCAAGCATAAACGATACAGTGGCAAACGTGATCATGAATCTCTAAAGAAATTTATTCATGATCAGATTCATGGTGT
Source organism: Arion vulgaris (assembly GCA_020796225.1). NCBI lineage: Eukaryota > Metazoa > Mollusca > Gastropoda > Stylommatophora > Arionidae > Arion > Arion vulgaris. Next base: position 62,235,188 of record CM036755.1, on the reverse strand, counting down.
GGAAGCACCTTCTGTTCCATCTAAGGTACATTAGTTTACTTTCAATTCTAGAATCAAATAACTTTTATTGCTTATGCATTGATATCTTTGAGTATGTCCTCACTAGCCATGTTGCGTTATAGGTTACTGAACCGACATCACAGAACCGACTCATAGTTGCTTAGTGAGAATGTTATTTGGTATATTCTGAGTTTAGTTTTCAAGCCAGATCTTCATGAAAATCTTCATGAACAACACTAGTACTCAAATAAAGAATATCAGTTTAAATAGTTATTAAAACTAATCTACTTCTTTGCGTTCGTTCTTTACGACCAATCTTAATCACTCTCTGTGATACACTTGATCTTTGCCAAGAACGAGTATACGTTGCACATTGACTTGGTAGGCCCCTAAACGCATAGACATCTACACATTTAGGACATGTGCATCCGATTTCAGCCAAAACTAATCTTCTCTGTAATGTTTTATCAAACAGGAAGCTGGACGTAATATTTTGGACGGTGATGAAAATGAGCCAGGATCTAAATCTAGTCCTGCTATCCTCACAACTGAAAACTTTGAAAGTCGTATTGAGAAAGGCTTGTTTTTCATTGAGTTTTTCGCCCCTTGGTGTGGTCATTGCAAGAAGCTGATTCCAGTCTGGGATGATCTTGCAGAGACATTTAATCATGGTGGTAAAGTGACCATAGCCAAGGTAAATAAATTTATATAATTTGTTGGTTATTTAATTATCAAGAAAGAAGAAATAAATATACCAATAACAGTTAAGAAAGAAAGGAACCAAAGAATAAAGGGATGAACAATTAGTAAAAGTATGGATTATATATGTGCAGGACAGGAATGATTGGAGAGAATTTAATATATATATAAAAAAATTATTCTACAAATTGTCAAAGCAACATCAGCTTTTAAAAGTAAATCTTTAGAGATCTCTGGTCATTCTCTTAATTTACTGTGGACCACAAACTGGGCAGTCAGCTTCAGGTCTGTCAGGTTTCCCCAAAGCTTAGTTTTCAGGTCGACTGGGTGTGGCCATATGTTGCGTCTCAGCTCACACAGGAGAGGACAGTAAATAAAATATGGAACTGCAAGTTATACAGATTTAAAACTAAATGAAGACTTTTCAAATCCAATGTTGTATCAACATATTCCAGCGAGTTGAAAATTACTAAAGATATAGAAAGTTGAATGCATTTGAAAATAGATGTCTGCAAAAATAATAAATGGGACAAATTCAGAAGTGATGAAATCAGAGAAATTCTGATCAACCACTAATAACAACTGTTATAAAGGAGAAGATGGAGGTATGTTGACATACCTTGAGAAGAAATTATCAAAGAACACCAAAGCAGGCATTGAAGTTGGTGGCAAAGGGCTCAAGAAAAATGAGGATGCCTAGGAAACCATGAAACAAACTTTGCTGAGAGAGGCAAAAAATCTATGTACTGTGATGATGATCCCTTACTAATCACATTCTCATTTTTAAAATCTCACGGCCAATGCAACTTTCATAGGCTGGAAATATAGGTCACAGTGTCTCCGAGTGGTTACCGGGGCCCAAATTTAGGGTGTAAAGAATAGAACCATTGTTACCTGTCACGCATGCCGTAAGAGGCGACTAAGGAGGTTTGGCTGAAATCGATACACGTGTCAACCTGCTGCCTTGCAGGACGGCTGGGGACAGCCAAGGCTAACGGAGAGCGAACCCAGTAAACGCTGGCTGAATACGGACACATCGCCAAAGGAAAAGCACCAGAGCTCCAAATGGCGCGAAATGTGACGAAACCCACCATGAACCATGCATCGGATACCTACATCGGTCTTTAGGTGATCGCCAGAGAGAGATCACAATGTATCTAGAACCATGTCATTATTTAGGTAGCTTACTGCTAATTTCCAGTTCAATCTGATAAATGGAAATCAATGTATTGTTTGTGACACTTTTTTTTTTCTCGTCCGCTCAACTCAGCAGTTCCATCTCTGAAACTGATTTTGCGTGAAAATCTGTTTCCATTTCTACAATGGCAAGCACATTGTAATTACTTACACTCAGCGTGTGCTCAATGTACTCGTATTAGTATTCTCGCCTACAGGCAGAATTCTCCGACTTCAGAGGTATCACGATCGTCTGAGTAAGACCAGGACTGAACAAATGCGACAGTAGGTTCAACCGAGTATAGGTCTCCAGCTAGCAGGCCGACACTATCAACTACTTAGCAGTCCTGTGACACTAATATTTTGTAAGGATGATTAATTTCATCCCTCTTATGCAATTATTCCAAAAGAATAGAAAGTCCATTCATTGAGGATACTTAATCTTTGTCGATACTCTAGAGTTTGTGCTGGAGTTTTCCTTAGTGCTTGTCATCAGCGTGTTATAACGATTTGTTTTGGTTTTGCTAGGTTGCAAAGTGACAGATAAGGGCCGGTAGAACCTTAAGAATCAAGTAATAGTGGTGAATCTACAAACCTAACTAGACCACAAGAATTCCAAGTCAAATGGGGTGTACCTAGACAAGAACACTATACTGGTGGCCAAAGATTAGTAAACCAACAAAGTTAGTCGACACACACTGAGAAACATGTTGAGGAGAAGATCGGAGCACTTATGGGCTAGTTGGTTCGATGTACAGTGATGGTAATCCAACGATTAAACTAAGCTGACAAATTGAGAGACATACTGAGGAAGAGATTGGAGCACTTATGGACTAATTGGTTCAATGTGCAGTGATGATGATCTGATGATGATCTGACAACAAAACTAATCTGAGAGACATACAGAGGAAGAGATCGGAGCACTTATGGACTAATTGGTTCGATGTATAGTGATGATAATCCATCGATTAAACTAAAGCTAAATTTCTAATCTTGTTCCTGCAGATAGACTGTACCCAGTATGAGGCTACCTGTCGAGAACATGAAATTAAAGGTTACCCTACCTTGCTGCTGTTTAAGGATGGAAAGAAGGTTGGTACTTTCATTCATACATTTTTACTTTTTATTTAATCATTTATTTCACAGTGACCATTGTCAATTTAGTTTATAATAATCGTTCTTATATTTTAGTCACACCGATTCTCGTGGTGTATCTTCAGCCACTCTGTCATATCATCTCAGTCTGAGAATCCACTGAAGGCATTTGAAAAACGTTTTTTTAGTTCCTCTGATTGCACCCTTTTGTTTTACCAATAGGTAGTTAATCCATCACACAAACCCCAACCTAGGGGTCTAGGAGACTACATAAAGCTAGACAAGAACTCCTCCCACCACATCCATCTGTTCATAATATCCTTAACACTAATCTTCCACAATTACAGAACACATGCAGATTCTACACATTGGCATTGGCTGCCCAAGAGTGAAAACTCGCAGCTCTGGTTAGAAGAAGAAGAAGAGGTCTAGGAGGTAACATTTAGTCTGATCTATCTTTTTTGACCTGTCCAGCTTGGGTGACCATGTCAGGAACAATGTTCCTGCCAGCATAACTCTGGGTCATTGAGGCGCGCAAGCTCACCTTAGCCGCTACAAACTAATGAAATCTGCATTTACTTCTTCTTTGCGTTCGTTCTTACGACCAATTTTAATCACTCTTTGTGATATGTTTGATCTTTGCCAAGAACGTGTATACGTTGCACATTGATTTGGTAGGCCCCTAAACGCATAGACATCTACACGTTTAGAACACATGCATCCGATTTCAGCCAAACCTCCTTAGTCGCCTCTTATGACATGCGTGACAGGTAACAGTGGTTCTAGTCTTTAAACCCCAAATTTGGGCCCCAGTAACCGCTCGGGCGATCTGCATTTAGATTGATATAAGACCCTGGAGGTTGGAAACATACAACATCCACTCATACCCATAAACAAATAAATAATTTCTCTAGTACCGTTATATGTTACATAGGGCCTGCAAGTAATTTCTCCATACCGCTCTATCCTGTGCAACTCGCTCAATCTCCTCCATGGAACTGAGACCGATATCTCTTGCCTCTCTCAGCAAAGTTCGTTTCAGGGTCTCCTTAGGTCGTCATCTCTTTCTTGAACCCTTTGCATCCACTTCAATGCCTGCTTTGATATTCGTTGATCATTTCTCCTCAAGGTGTGTCCAATACCCATACCGGAACTAATTATTTTTAAACTTACAAATCATTTTAATTTATACCGCCCGAGTGGTTACCTGGGCCCAAAGTTGGGATGCAAAGAATAGAACCGCTGTTACCTGCCACGCATGTCGTAAGAGGCGACTAAGAAGGTTTGGCTGAAATCGGATGTATGTGTCCGCTAGGGAATGCTAACCGAAACAAATGCTTGCAGAAAACGGATGCACCAGGCCGTAAGGCGCATAACATGGTGCAACGACCCTCACAATGAGGAATGGGATAACAGATTCTACGGTCGCCAATCTGCCTCTGAGATTTAGCCACGCGTAAGAATGTCAGACCCACCATCACGAGGGTGGCCAAAACTTACTGCAGGAAGAGGTCAGCACAAACGGGAAGCAGAAATCATAGGAATTATATCCTACAAAACTGCCCCCAGTATGCAGACTTGAGAAGAAAGAGGTGGCCCACTTACACTAGTGTCCAAGACAAACTGTATGGCTGGCTGATAATCTGAGGCAGATGGCTGCCTTTATTAGAAAATCCGAAATCCCAATCTAGTGAGAATGCAGAAGAAGAAGAAGATTTTAATTTATACTACCCAAGAAAAATATTTTACATAGAATAGAGGGACTGAGAGGGCATGATAAGATTGTGAACGGTGAACTCGGGAAGAGACGCTTGCAATGGATAGGACACACATTGAAAGGCCGGCTGGAATCATTGCAAGACAGGCACTGTTTTGGAACCCGCAGGGAAAGAGGAGTAAGGGAAGGCCTAGAAATACCTGGAGAAGAGAGCTGGAGATTGATATTAAAAGTGTAAGCAAGACGTGGAAAGAATTGGAAGGGATGGCAAGAGAGAGGAAGAGCTGAAAGAAGTTTTTGCTGAAGACCTGTGCTCCGTTGGGAGTTGAAAGGTGAAGAAGTATAGATTGTATGTTATAGATTAACTTCCATCAGAATGGAAATCCATCAGATTATATCTCTTTCAGACTATACATTTTTTTTATTATTGTCTTTGTGTCTTCTTCCTAGACTGACAAGTATCAGGGATCTCTAATCAAGAGTCCTTGAAGAAATATTTATCTTCTAAAGTTTCAGGGAATGAAGAAGGAGGTGATGACATGAAACTACCAGACACCCTCAAAGATTCCAATTCACAGGTAAGCTGGTGGATACATAATAAAACTATATGGTAACTTGTTATCAACTGTTATCAGAACAGTTGTTGGTAGTCTCTGTGTCATAGAGGTTAAGTGCTCACCTCTCGTTCCAAAGGTACTCGGGGAGTCATTTGGATATTTTTCCAGAGATTCCTGATATAAGTGTGGGTGAGATTGAGTTCCTATTCCTATCGGAGACAGACGATAAAACGTAGGTCCTGTGTTCAAGTTGAGCATGTCAACGAAACAATGGCAGCTCAAAATCGAGAAGAGCAGACTGGAAAGCCACTACCCTGGCAAAATTCATTATTTAAAAAACATTCAGAAACTGGATGTTCTGGTCTACGGTTGGCTCTTTAGGCACCTAACTGGCACTACAAACACATGCCCTATGCTGTAAGTCTCATACCAACCACAAAGATTGTTTTAAAGAGTTGTTACTGTAGAGCAAATGAAGTAGAAGAATTGATCAGGCAGGTGTGGGTCTGCTTATCTATTTCTGCTAAGACTACCTGGCATTTCCCCATTCGAAGATAGTCATTTTATGCAAGCTCGGCTGTACACATAAACATCCTCGTGAATGACACTGCTCTTGCTAAAATAAACATTTCACCCGCATGTTGCCGGGACTCACAATGGGAGCAAAGAATAGTAACACTGCTACCTACAATGCATGTCGTAAGAGGTGACTGAGGTAGGGCTTAGGAAGCTACTCTAGTAAATAAAAGTATATAAGAAATCAGATGTGCTGGCCTACTTATAAGGGCATAACTAGCACAACGTACAATCGCTCTTAGGTTCAGATCACATACAAATCACAAAGAGTGGTTTAACAAGTGGTCAATATGGAGTGTTCGAGAAGAAGAAGAAATACAATTTTTGTTTACTCATTGTTTACAATTCAAATATAATGCTATTCTTTCTCCCACATTCTGCTATCAGTGCCAAACCTGAACTCTGACATCAAATGATAGAAGAAGGCTGGTCATGAGAGAGATGAAGTGTCTAAGCAGAATGCCAGGAGTGGCAAAGAAGAGACCGGTTTAGAAATGAGGACATCAGGGGGAAAATGGGTACAACATCAGTACTGAACTTCATCAAGAAACGACAAATTTGATGGTTCAGTAACATAAACAAGTTACCAACAGACGCCTTGGGGAGCAATGTTGCTCTGATGCAGTAGATGCAAACCAAAAGTTGGACCTAGAGATAACAGAAGTGCAAAAGACACAGTTTATGAAGCGCACACAAAAGCTTGTTCTAGAAATCTCTTCTTATCCCGACGCTGTGAGGTAAAACAGAACTAGAGAACTCGTTCTTAGAAAAATCTGGCCAACAATGGCGGGATTAGCCATTCAGAATCAGGACTGTGATTCTGGACCGGACTTTGCTAGCTCATTTCCACCAATTTTGGTCTGGTATTTTCCAGCTTCGTTTGCCGAGCTACTGAGTTAGTGCTTGAGCAACACTGTGAGCTATAAATGTTACATGGAATGCTTTTTGCTGTGTCAACCATGCGTTTGTGGTGGGTATTCAGAAAAATGGCGGACAGCGGTTATGACGAAACGACTCAATCTGCCGTATGCAGTGTTTTGCGTGTGCAGAAAGCTGAATTTTGTCGGGATTGATGTTCCCTTCGACATGAATTGCACTTCAAGTGATGAACAGTTTTGTGTTGACACTTTAGCAACGGCCATATGCATTTATGCGGTGCATGTTGCTTTTTGTGCATACGGCCGTTTCATTCTGGAATTAGTTCACACACTACAGGAGACAGCCGTTAGCATTTCATTTGATTTTCGTTGGCACAGGAATGGAGCAATTATGGGGTGATCCATTGCAGTGAAGTTGAAACCGTACATATGAACTATAAGAACTAGAGAAGCGCACACAAAAGCCTGTTCTAGAGATCTCCTCTTATCATGACGCTGTGAGGCAAAACAGAACTAGAGAAGCGCACACAAAAGCCTGTTCTAGAGATCTCCTCTTATCATGTCGCAGTGAGGCAAAACAGAACTAGAGAAGCGTACACAAAAGCCTGTTCTAGAGATCTCCTCTTATCATGTCGCTGTGAGGCAAAACAGAACTAGAGAAGTGTACACAAAAGCCTGTTCTAGAGATCTCCTCTTATCATGTCGCTGTGAGGCAAAACAGAACTAGAGAAGCGTACACAAAAGCCTGTTCTAGAGATCTCCTCTTATCATGTCGCTGTGAGGCAAAACAGAACTAGAGAAGCGTACACAAAAGCCTGTTCTAGAGATCTCTTATCATGTCGCTGTGAGGCAAAACATAACTAGAGAAGTGTACACAAAAGCCTGTTCTAGAGATCTCCTCTTATCATGTCGCTGTGAGGCAAAACATAACTAGAGAAGCGTACACAAAAGCCTGTTCTAGAGATCTCCTCTTATCATGTCGCTGTGAGGCAAAACAGAACTAGAGAAGCGCACACAAAAGCCTGTTCTAGAGATCTCCTCTTATCATGTCGCTGTGAGGCAAAACAGAACTAGAGAAGCGTACACAAAAGCCTGTTCTAGAGATCTCCTCTTATCATGTCGCTGTGAGGCAAAACAGAACTAGAGAAGCGTACACAAAAGCCTGTTCTAGAGATCTCCTCTTATCATGTCGCTGTGAGGCAAAACATAACTAGAGAAGTGTACACAAAAGACTGTTCTAGAGATCTCCTCTTATCATGTCGCTGTGAGGCAAAACATAACTAGAGAAGTGTACACAAAAGCCTGTTCTAGAGATCTCCTCTTATCATGTCGCTGTGAGGCAAAACAGAACTAGAGAAGCGCACACAAAAGCCTGTTCTAGAGATCTCCTCTTATCATGTCGCTGTGAGGCAAAACAGAACTAGAGAAGTGTACACAAAAGCCTGTTCTAGAGATCTCCTCTTATCATGACGCTGTGAGGCAAAACATAACTAGAGAAGTGCACACAAAAGCCTGTTCTAGAGATCTCTTCTTATCATGATGCTGTGAGGCAAAACAGAACTAGAGAAGTGTACACAAAAGCCTGTTCTAGAGATCTCCTCTTATCATGTCGCTGTGAGGCAAAACAGAACTAGAGAAGTGTACACAAAAGCCTGTTCTAGAGATCTCTTCTTATCATGACGCTGTGAGGCAAAACAGAACTAGAGAAGCGCACACAAAAGCCTGTTCTAGAGATCTCCTCTTATCATGTCGCTGTGAGGCAAAACAGAACTAGAGAAGCGTACACAAAAGCCTGTTCTAGAGATCTCCTCTTATCATGTCGCTGTGAGGCAAAACAGA